>APFE031515795.1:0-34627 GCA_000404065.3 Pinus taeda
AAATTAAAACAGTGTCAATTGAGGGACACGTGGTCGTACGGCGTGGAAAGCGTTTCCCGTCGTGACGGCGATTCATTTCGGGAAACGCGCCCATACGTACGGAAACGCGTTTCCACGCAGTACGGTACGGGGAAACGCGTTTCCATTTCGTTTCCCCAGGGAAATGACCCCTAGGCCCACGTTTCCTGCAACTTAGCCAAAACATAAGTAGTGAAGATCACAGAAAAACAATGAACACAAGATTTAGGCTCCAAGTCAGGGCAAAACCCCTCCAAGGGGAAAACCCATAAAGAACTTCCTTTTCTTCTTATAGAATCAATTCAAATGAGAAATCCAAGACCTCCTCCAAGCACCAAGTCAACCCTCCAAAAATTTCTTCCAAACAAGTCAAAGATCAACCAAGTCAACAAAGGTCAAACCTCCTTCAATTTGCTCCAAATCACAATTCCGACCCTCTACCTCAGGTCTGAAATTGATACTTATAACTTCGGCGCCCAACAGACTGTAGAAACCCTAGCTTTCTCGCACGTGTGAGCAGAAATGTGTACAAAAGTCAAATTTTTGGTGTATTCTTGAGATTCTTCTTTTTCTATGATTTTCGCTGTTCTTCTTCTTGCTTCTTTTTGCAGATCGAACTTCATTGTTGTGTGTGCCAATGAGGTCGAAGTTACTTTTATATATATGCTTCTCATGAAGTCGAATTAGGCCTCTTCTAGGCCGACGTCCTCTGGCAGGGCCGACTCGGTCTTGGAGGTTACAAATGACTTTCTAGACACAAAAATTATATCTTTTACATTTTACAACTTGCCCAAATGGGTCTTATACAAATGATAATGACTCTCTTGACTCATGACAAATATTCTTTTGACTTGACAAACCCTAGAAGCATAAAATGTATGCTTGACCTAATTGACCAATCAAATGGAACATGAAACCCATGCTTGAAAATAATATTTTTCTTTCTTCTTTTGCTTGTTAGATAAGATATACATAATGATACGAGTACATTGACAATTATGAAGACCGAAAAGTTTTCCAACACTCCCTCTTAACTAGGGAAGTATTCAATATTGTACAAGAAGACAAGGATACTCTCAAAACGAAAAGTTCTCATAAGAAGAGTTAGATTGATAAGCCATCTTTAAGCATCAACATCATAACCAACATTGTCAAATATTTACATAGCAAAATCTTGACTAACAAGCTCTAACTCTCCACAATATTAGATCACAATGTTGTGAGGCTTTACGTGAGACACCACACTACCTCTCAAGGCACATACCCCATCTAGATGTTCACTAGGTATGTCCTTCTAGGACTATTCTTATCTTGGATTCCCAATCCTCAAAGAATATTGGTCTTCTTCAACCACACTTGTCTTGGATACCCTGTCCAATCCGCAAAGAGTGTCAACACACGAGACTACTTCGTATCTTGGACTCCCAATCCTCAAGGAGTACTAGTCTCAAATGCTTATCCAATCCTCCATTCTCCCTCCTGTCAAAATTTCAAAATAGAAATCCTACTGCAGTGATAATATTATTTCTTCTACTTATTAACTCATAAATAAGTTATTCACAGTGTTCTTACAGTGAATATCAAAATAAATTCTACTGCAGTCTTGACAAATAAAATTCTAAAAGCGAATGCAATAACAACACAAGAAAAACCACAATGACACAATTATTTTTGGAGAATCGTCCCTGGAAAAACCCAATGTGGGAAAACCAGTGCAGCAGATAAGGGTTTCTTTACTATTCTTCGGCAAAAATCTCTTGTACAATATACAACCAATAGAACAGAAGTGAGAAAATTTACAGACACTTCCTGACAAATCTCTCATCCAGGAGAAGTTCTCCTTAGCCCTCTGAATCCTTCTGTGTCTTCCTGCATCACTTTTTCTCACGTTAGCCCAGCGTCAGACTACTCATGTAGTCCCAACATCAATCTGCACTGCTACCTTTTTTGCGTCACACTTCTACACTAGCTCTCCCTGCTCTGCGTCTTCTTGCCTTGTACTCCTGATTGATGTTGATGCCCTCTCTCTCTTTCTCACCTGCAACTTCCTCTAATTCGATTTTCTCTTGCCGAACTTCGACCAGTGAGAAAATCGATCTTACTTGGGTAACTGAGTATTTGCCTCTGGTGTGTTCTCCAAGTGCCCATCAAGCCTTCTCTTATAATCCTCCCGTTGATCAATCAACAACCCAGATTAGATAATAATCAATGGCTAGGATCATATCAACTTGATCTTTGCTTTCTTCTAGAAGTTTCACCCACAGTTTAGATTAATACCCAATGATTATTTTAATTTCCTCAGTTTAGACTTAGGGTCCCATTAAAAATAATTAATTATTTTAATAAAATTGTCTCCTGATGGAATTTCCCAAAACGATTTCTAGGTATTGGAGAATGCGATGGTGGAGGTGATGATATTGATCAAATGTAACCTGACACGTAGAGACATAGCTCTAGGCCATCATATCTAGGGATGTGTGGGAGCATCTAGCGTTGAGAAGTGGTCTACAAGTGCGCATGGAGATGCATGGTGGTGTGTTGTAGTGTGTTGGACTGCGCTGCAGAGTGGGAGTGCCTCACATCGCAGTGAGTACATGCGGGGAGTGATAGGTGTAGTGGCACAGGTAAGAAGCAGGATGACACAGGATGGCATAGCTGCAGCCGAGGGTATCTAGCAGTATACAGGGGTAGGTCGTGGTGTATAGTGGCATGTCCAGGACTGCTGGGACGATCGTATGCAGAGGCGTATGGTGCTGCACAACGAGGTCTTGGAGTGTTGCCTCCAGGGACACCCATGGAGGGAGATATCGGGCATACATTTGGGTGTAGTTCATCCAGGATCGATGGGGACACAGATGAGCGATACTTGATGGTATTCGCGGGGACTAACACTCCTAACCCTCTTCTACGTCACTTACAGGAAAGGGCAATTTGGCTTTTCCTTTGACACTCTGGGCACGAGCAGCAGGGGATAGGGAGCTCACCCAATATATTTGGATGACACTTGGGGGGATAGAGGGGAGACTTCTTGACAGGGGCATCAAGTCGGTGTGCAAGTTGACAGCCACAGGTCAAGCGGTGAGGTGATCACCAATAGGGATGGCATATCATTCATCACTGATCCTATGCCTAGGGAGCTGGTCACAAGGGAGACATGTTTACTCTTTCCACAGGGCATGTCTGGACCATGCATGAGCAGAGGATACCGTGTATGACTGAGATAGTTGTCCAGTATGTATCCGAGTTCCCGACATGTATGACACATAGTCCAGGGGGCAAGTAGTCGAACCAGTGGCGATGGTTGGTAGGAGCAGGATGGATACACATACACTGAGTTGATTGTGCGTATCAGATACCCATCTATTGGTTGCATTTAGGGGGTAGCTATTTGGCACAAGTGGTTTCCAGGCAATCGGAGGCACCAGAAAGTTTAGCATGCCTCAGATTAGTTCATGATGTATGGAGCCTATATATGGGTGGCATGCAGGGACTAAAGATGAGGGCCAAAGGGATTCCATCAGTTGTCAAGGCTATGACGCAGTGGGTCTGCCTATGGGATGCAGGGATTCAATTGATCGATAGATCACTGGTGATGAGCGAAGTCATGGCAGAGAGTGATATAATTCGCTCTTGGGATGACACATGGGGGTTCATAGAGGGTTTCATCATATGGGGAGGCAGACATTCTCTATTGCTACACAAGTTCGGAGGTAGATTTGAATGGGTAGGCCTTGGTGCCATGGAGATGCCCATGCAGGATGTGTCTCGCCTCTTTCAGTATTCCACCATCGAGTTCCAGGAGAGGAGGATATTGTATGCATACGATGGGGAGTATGACATAGTCAGAGTAGCGTAGCGTCAACATGGTGGCACCACTCTGGGACTAGCAGGGAACTGGGGCATCACAGCTCTTCACAACTCAATATCCTTTAGGGATGCGTTGGCTACTACAGGGGGAGATTATATAGATCTTCCATTGGGCTTTAGCGAGTCACTAATGGAGCAAGGGACTTCTGGTACTTGCACCGGGCAGGATAGTGAGTGGATTGAGGGGAGCTTCATGTTGGATAGGATGGCCTGGGATCCTGGTATTGAAGGATTCTTTCATATCAGGACAGTGTTGAGGTCAGGGACGATTCAGTGGCACATATGGGACCCTGACACATGTTGTAGTGACAGTGGGGAGAAACAATTAGAGAGGATGCTCGTTCAAGCATTGCTTGAGGACAAGCGATTTTTGAGCATTTGAAAAACTTGCTAGATGAGGATGCCATTTAGCAGGGTGAGCACATATTGGACCACCCAGCTTTGAGGTTGCTTAGGGGCAAGCAACATCTGGGAGGGGAGGACTGTCATGTCCCTTCTCAAACACATTTGTAATAGGGTGTTGCTACACAATTTTGGCTAAGGCGGAGAACCCATCATTTTCGACTTAGGGACTTAGGAGGAATTCCGACTTAAATTGGTTGCTAGTGGAATGTGGGGGCCACCCACATGGGAATTCGAATTGGCCCATTCAAATAGCTTCGAGGGAAAGTCGAATAGGTGGATGGAGGGGCCCACATGAGGCAAGGATGGCCCAAGGAGTTATGAGGGAGCAACTCTCATTTTGAGATTCATTCATACATCTTGCAAACAAAATCACTTGACTGTTCACTCTGTTGTTTAGTTGAGTCAATCGGCTGTTTAGCCATGAATCTCTCAGCGGGAGATTCAACTTCTACTTCGGGCGACCATTCTTGCCCACCCTAGAGAGGCAGTTCTACAAGGATTACAAGAGTTCCGGGGCAGTGAGATAGCACCACCAACCAGCACAAAGCAGGAAGTGCATATTTCTGGGAAGTCGGAGAATATGCAGAGGGAGATAGAGGCCAGCCGAGATCAACTTGTTTGTCGAAGAGTTAGAGAGCTGTGATAACAGCAATAGACCAACATTCTTGCTGAGTTTTATAGCCAGCAGAGCCAACATTCTAGCAGTTCGAATTGCTAGGCTAGGGGATAGCGCAGAGGCCACTCAACAGTTTTTCGTGGACCTTAGGAGCAAGTGTCTTAGGCCAAGAGCTCACCCGGGAAGTCAAGGATTGGATAGCAAGGGTCATCCCAACACTTTGGGGGCATTTTCGGGAGGATTTATAGGCAATTTCCATTAGATCAAGTTTTGCAGTTGCAGTTGTGGTTGGGCTCCAAGGGGGTCAAATTTTAGAAGTCTAAACCATCCAAAATCCTTTCTATGTTTTTTTGGTTTTTTGACAAGGACCCCAAATATAGAGTTTCATAATTTTCTGAGTACCAAAGGTAGGGTTTTAAGTTGTATCTTTGTAGCAAACATTGTAGAATTGTTGGGGATTCAATAGTGCCTTTGGGGGTTGATTTTGGGAATTCCAAATCAGGCCAAACCATTTCTGCCAACGCGTTTGTGGTTGAAGTTTCATCATTTTCTGAGCAATGGAGGAGGAGTTTCGTGCAATCCCTTTCCAGGCAGCAGTGAAGTTTTCTAAGTAGCGCAAAGCATTAGAGGAGCAGTCATTTCCAGCGTTTGAGATCATTGTATTGTCACCTGGGTTCTGTCACGCTTGCTATTGAGGCAAGCCCAGGTGCATTCCTTCAGACTATTGTACTTGCTTCTCATTGCTTGTAGTCCTCCTGACTACAGCTTGATGTCTCCCCACCTCTTCTTTAGAGGTACATGAGCGCTCATGGCACAATTGTCATCCTCCTCTACCTCCTTCTCCGCCTTCGCTGGCGCTGCCTTGGAGTCAGACACCTCTCCCTTATTCTTCTTCCTTGGACATTGGTTCGCATAATGCCCCAGTGCCCCATAGTTGAAGCACTTGACCTTGGAGAGGTCCTTTTTCTTCCTCTTCTCTTGCTTCCCCGCAAATGCCAGAGTTGCATACTCTTTCTCTTCCTTCTTGATCCAGACTCCTCTGCTGCTACTTCCCGTCTTAGACAGTCGTCCGATCTCCTCTTGGCGAAAAGCCACCCACAATTCTTCCCAATCTGGAAGATTCACCCTACCCAGAATGCTCTGGACGAATGTCTCCCACTCCTCGGAGACTACATTTAGAGCAGTCGTCACCATCAACTCTTGATCTTGTGTGGCCCCTGTGTAAGTCAGTTGGTCCCGGATCTCCTTTAATCTACCGAGGAAGTGATCTATCTGCTCCCCCTTATGCATCTGGTATAACCGTAGCTGATTCTCAAGTAACATCTTCCTTTGCACGGAAGTGTGCTCATACAACTTCTTCAACGTGTCCCACATTTCCTTTGTCGTTTCCTTCTCGGCAATTTGTTGGACCACATGATCAAGGATGATGAATTTCGCCTTGACCATTGCCTCCTCGTACTTTTCATTGTCAGTTCGGTCAACCGAGATCGCTATTATTTTCAAGGCGAAGTCCTTGATGCGATATCTGTCTAGAATGGATGAGAACCTGACCTTCCAAACCACGAAGTTGGATGCTCCATCCAACCATCCTGATCTCTCAGTCCATTCATGGCCATTATGCCGCTCTCCTTTCAACTCCTCCAAGTCTCTCTACTTCCCTCCTGGAAGTCCTCTGTTCGACTCCCTCTAAGTCTCGATTTCCCTTTTGGAAATCCCTCCTTGGTCTTGCCCTATTAGGTGTTGTTCTGACCACAATACCCCACCAGTTTCGCTCCGCAAATTACACGTAGTGTCCTATACCCCAGCAATTAAAGGATTGAACCACTCAGCTCTGCGCAATCCTGCCACCGGCAAATCAGCTCCCTTAGTCAACTGTGTGAGCCCTCCTGGCCTCTACGTGAGCCTGATTTTGCCTCCCTTAGCCTTTGCGCTGCCTTTCCCTGGCCCAGAATGACGACGCAATCTCTCTGCATCACTCCTTCCTCTGTCGCCTTCTGCACTGATCAACTCTGTCACTCAGGACAGCTGAATCTGCTACTACTTCTCTACTCACTGATACCTTCAGTTATCCTATGATCTGCAACCACGCTCTGATACCATGTTGGAATTTCTAAGTCTAACCCGTTAGAAATTCTACCTATACTATCTGGTTTATTTCTTCCTACTTGTTTAATTACTTAACAAGTTATTTACCATGTAAATACTGAAAATCAACACAAGAACAATATCAACATCTACATATCATCAACTGAAAGGAAACAAGCACACAAGTGACACCGTTACTTTTGGACCAATGTCTCGAGAAAAACCCAATGCGGGAAAACCAGTATAGCTATTCAGAGAGTTTTATTATTATGCAGTTTTCAGAATACAACTAGGGTGCCAAAAATGGCTCACCCAACAGAGAATGCCCTCGGCAATAGTACCTCTCCTTGGAGACAAATATTCCAACTAATTAATCACATGAACGATCCCACAGCAACAATTGCAACTTCCACTACTCTACGTCACTCTAATAGGAACTGTGTCACACTACCCAACTCACCAATTCCAGTTTGTCCCACGAAATCCTCCCAGCGCTGCCTCTTGGCCCTGCGTCAGCTTTGCTAGCCTCTGCGCAACTTCTGAAGCTTTTGCGTTAGCCCTTAGACCCTCTGCGTCTCACACGCTGGCCTCTCCTAGCTCTGCGTAGCTCCTAACTGCCCCTGGGTAACACCCAGTTGCCTTTGCATCAACCTCTCTCCGCTCTACGTTGTCTCTCTGGTACCAACTCTATTTCTCTGCTATGTATTCACTACCCCGCATTGCTAATCACTAATTTTACCTCTCTCAGCAAACCCTGCTCTAGAGAATAGAATGATTGATCACTACGGTGTCTCCTCCAACTGACCCTCAAGCCTCCTCTTATACTTTTCTCGTTGGTCCATCGAAGATCAAGATTAAATCTCTAATCAATGGCTAAGATTAGATTTGGCTTGATACGTGACTTTTGGAACCTTCTAACCTAGTTTCATATTAATACCCATTAATATTTTATTTTTCCTAAGTTTCAACTTAAGAACTCCATTAAAAATATTAATTATTTTAATATCTCCCAAACCGGTTAGAATCTACCCAAACCATTTTTGGGTCTTGGAAATCTCGTGTGCTTTAGCCTCTCCACCAATTTTCATGCCTAGATCACATCTGATGCTACCCCAAATCAACAAGATATATATGTGTGTGTGTGTGTGTGTGTTTGTTGCCAGAAAACGTGGGTTCAGGGATGGGGACAAGAACGGGGATGGGGATGGGTACCTCAAATTTTGAAACAGGGTACGTGGGTTCTTCGTGGGCATATTGTAATTTATATTTATCATATATAAATATTATATTTTATAAATTATAGTATATATGAATTTGTATATTTTTCAACTTTAAATAAGCAAACTAAAATATTCATGATCTAAACTTTAAAGATTTAAGCATGCACATCATTGAACATTCAACATTCACATTGAAATTTCAAACCTTCTAGTTTGATATCAAGTGCAAATTGGAGTTTACATATTAATAAGAATCATGACATATGTCCATTGTCATACTACATTCAAAATTTTCCTTAAGGCATCTCTAAACATGAACTAGGAAATTTTTAAATACTAAAATAAAAATAGCTAATAGTGAACAATGGCTTCCTCAAGCCATGTCATCAGCATCACTCAGATTTTCAATTAGTACGCTCTCTAGGTAGGAATCGCTCTCATCTTGAGGCTCCTGCTCATCCATAGCAATTGGAGGTAGCTCAATAGGGCCATCTAGTTGTATCCCCTCGTCCACACACATAGCATCATCTGTGTATTGGTCCCATCTCTTGAAAGGACCCTCCTTGTACCCAGGGTCTTTTCGAGATATGAGATGAAGTGTGTTATGAATGTACACTAAGTTCGTTGCCTTCTTTGAGCCCAACATACTTCTCTTTATTGGATGGATAAAGGCATAAGTACTCCAATTCCTCTAACAAGATGAAGAACTAGCTATCAAGAATACTAGGGGAAGACCATTAAATTAATTAAAAATTTAAAAATAAAAGCTAAAATGAACCCCAAACAACTCGATTTTGGGGTTCGAAGTTGTTAATTTTAGGCAGCAATTGTATGTTCTAGCTTTAGAGCAATTTTACTTCAGTTTCTTTATTAGCCTAGTATCAATATTCAGATTAGCAATCACATCAACATGATAGTAAAATGTAGATAGAACATAAACATAAACAGTAAAAGACAAGCCAAGGCAAGAGACACAAGATGTGGCACCAGCCAAGGAAAAACCCCAATGTGGGGAAACCCTTGATCCGATCTTCATTTAGTCTTCAATAGTTCAGTAGATAGATATAGTACAATTTACAAATCTGATCATTTATAACAGCAACAAAAGAGCCCTAACCAAAAAAGTAAACACTGGTCAACAGGGCAGAGTTGACCCTCAACAAATCGGTCAACTTTAGTGAACTCCAGCCTCCAAACAAAAAGATAAAACACTCAACAGTTAAAATCAATCTAGTCAAACTCTAGTCAAATAGCCCACTTGCGGTCAACCCTAGTTGCAGTCAAAGTTGGTCAACAGTCAATGTTTAGCCTCGATTTCTATGCCAAAAAATGCGGCCTACCCAAACAAAGATAGCCCTTGCAAAAACGCAGTCAAAGGAGGTCAACGCATGCTAGTCAATGCTTGGTCAAACTGTCCAAAAATTCGGTCTCCTAAAATTTTGCGCTCTCTTGAAATTTCGGCCCTCCTGAAATTTCGCTCTCCTGAAATTTCAAATGTGTGGAGGGAGAGAGGCCCACAAATCCGTACCCAATCAATGAGGAGAGAGAGAGAAGTGTGAAGATGAGTGTGTCCAAATAAAGCTAAATCACCTTTTATTTATATGCAATGCTAAGGATGAATAGACGTGATTGTTGGGCTCCTAAGCCTACATAAGTTTGTTGGCCAACCTTGACAATTTGACCATAATCAAAATAAATTCATAACTTCATTTGTACATGTCAGAATCGAATGATCTTTAGATCAATCCTACACCTCTCAGAGAAAAGAATACAAGAAAAATATCAGCTATCATAAATAAGATGACCCATGTGGGGTTTGGCCCTAGTTTCCAATTTTAACACTCCCTCAACTATGGAGAACTCCATCTGCTAATCCATCTACCAATCTGGACTATCTCTGCCATCAATGCACTGCTCTGCTCTGTTGAACTATGAAGATGAAGACGTGATCGAGAATGTATCATACCATTCTCTACTAACCCGAAGTCTGTCGCAATCAAAGGAGAGTGTGCCATACCACTCTTACTGACCTGAAGTCAGTTCCAATCAAAATAGAGTGCCTCATACCACTCTTACTGACTCGAAGTCAGTTCCAATTGATCCAAGATCAACATCAGTGATCCTAGCATAGGGAGTACGGTAGCACACGATGCATCCATCGGTAGTACTATGGTCTCTATCCTCATTTCCCTACTCATTTCCTAGATGAGAGGTACTTCCCATGAGTCTTAGACTGCATGGGTAGGATGTCTCAGCAGGAGAAGGATGAGCCACTCAACTTGCCTACATGTCGCCAAGGGGTATCGCAAGGGAAGGTTGAACCACTCAACCTGTACACAACAAACCACTAGGGGAAAGTTGAACCACTCACCCTATGGTTTTTCATTGCTCCAAGAAGTACCCCCAAGCCCACGAAAACCCTCTCCAGCGACTTTGAAGCTCTGCGCTGGCCTTTCTGGCCTCTGCGTTAGCCTCCTATTGCTCTGCATCAGCGTCAAACCTCTTTGCGTCAGCCCTCTAAGGCACTGCGCAACCTCTAGGACCCTTTGCATCACTCCCTCTTCCTTCTGCATGGATGACGCAATCCTTCTGGGCTCTACGTTATCCCCACTGGGCTCTGCATGGCTTGCTCTGGCCATTGCTCTTGCTCTCTGCTTCTGCATTGGTCTCTTTGGCACTGTCTCTGCCTCTCTATCTACTACCCACTGCCCCTCGTTGTGGATCACTGATTCAACTTTTCTTAGCAACCCCGCTCTAGCAAAATGAATGATTGATCACTTTGGTGTATTCTCCAACTGACCCTCAAGCCTCCTTTTATACTTTTCTCGTTGGTCCTTCAATGGCTGAGAAATCTCTAATCAACGGCTAAGATTAGGTTTGGCTTGATCCATGACTTTTGGAACCTTCTAACCTGTCCCATGAAACCCTCTCCAACGAATTTGAAGTTATGCGCTAGACCTTCTGGCCTCTGCGTCAGCCTCCTGCTGCTCTGCATCAGCCTCAAACCTCTCTGCATCAGCCCTCTGAGGCACTATGCAGCCTCTGGGACCCTCTATGTCACTCCCTCTACCTTATGCGTGGATGACGCAGTCCCTCTGGGCTCTGCGTGGCCTACTCTGGTTGTTGCTCTCGCTCTCTGCCTCTGCATTGGTCTCTTGGCACTATCTCTGCCTCTCTGTCCAGTACTCACTACCCCTCGTTGTTGACCACTGATTCAACCTTTCTTAGCAACCCCGTTTAGCAAAATGAATGACTAATCACTCTAGTGTATTCTCCAACTGACCCTCAAGCCTCCTCTTATACTTTTCTCGTTGGTCCTTCAACGGCCGAGATTAAATCTCTAATCAACAGCTAAGATTAGATTTGGATTAGATTGGGCTTGATCTATGACTTTTGGAACCTTCTAACCCAGTTTTATCTTAATACCCATTAATATTTTATTTTTCCTAAGTTTAAACTTAGCAACTCCATTAAAAATATTAATTATTTTAATATCTAAGTACAATTTATCCATACCATTTCTAGGTCTTGGAGATCTCATGTGCTTTATCCTCTCCACCAATTTTCATGGCTAGAGCACATTCGATGCTACCCCAAATCAACACTCCCTCTCAGCGAGGATTGTTCTCTAGTAATACTCCTCACTGAGCATCACTCTGATTGTCCAGCACCGGTACCTGTGTTGATGCTAGGCCTTCCCACCCAACATCCTCTGCACTTCTGCATCCTGTATTGTTGCCCATGGCCCTGCACCTGCCACTGCTTCATCTATATGGCAGCTACCTCTGCATCCATGTTGTTGTTGGTCCATCCTCCCAACACTGCACTTGCATTGCATCCCCCTCTCATCATACTGCATCATGCTACTGCAGTGAAACTCAGTTACTGAGAAGTAAGTAATAGATCCACCCAACCTCTAACATCCTTGTCAGGCTAGAAACACTCCCAATGCTGAAGCTCTGTCTACCGCTATCAAGTGCTCCCTCTATTGACCTTTGTGCTGTTGCAACAACTCCCTGCATCTCGCACCATTGCAACCTCTTTGTGCGATCCGGCACTGTTGCAACACTCCTGTGCCTCTTGCACTGTTGTAGCTTGCTAGCCACGCGCTGCCCAAGGACTCCTGCACTGTAGAACACTTTGCCACTTCATCTACATTCGTCTCTACCGACATCCGCCAGTCCTGCTACTCTCTCTTCGGGGCTCCCGTAGCAAGGTATAATCCAAGAGGTTGGGCACCTCAAGAATCCTGCCACTCATCGCCTGCAGTTCTCCTAACTACAACTTGATGTCTCCCCACCTCTTCTCTAGATGTACATGAGCACTCATGGCACACAGAACAGAAAGGATCCTGGCCTTCCAGTTGACAAAGTTGGACGCCATGTCCAGCCTGCCCTGATCCCTCAACCCATTTCATGGCCATCTCTCTATTCCTCTGTCGACTCCTCCGAGTCTCTCTACTTCCCTCCAGAAGTTCTCCTTTCGACTCCTGCTGAGTCTCTCTACTTCCCGCTTGGAAGTTCTCTGCTGGACTCCCTCTAAGTCCCGATTTCTCTCCTGGAAATCCTTCTACCAATCGTCAAGTTGCCCCTCTCCGATCGTCTGTGCACCTGCAACACTGATCCAGATTCCTTGGCTAGAAATCCACCTCGGTAGAAACTCCCTCTACCTTGGTTTTGCCTTGTTAGGTATTGTTCTGAACACAGTACCCCACTAGCTTCGCTCCCACAAACTACCCACAGCCTCCTATGCCTCAGCAACTGAAGGAATGAGCATCTAGGCTCTGTGCAATCCCAAAAATTGCAAAAACAACTCCCTTAGCTTCTGTGTCAACCCTCCTGGTCTCTGCGTGAGCCTCTCTCTACCCTCAACCTTTGCACTGGCCTCTTCGGCCCAGACTGATGATGCAGTCCTTCTGCGTCAACCCTTCCTCTGTCACTTCTGCAAGGATCAGCTTTTGTCACTCGGGACAGATGATTCTGCTGCAAATGCTCTGCCTAGCTAATGCCTTCAGCTCTCCTATGATCTGCAACCATGCTCTGATACCATGTTGAATTTTCTAAGTCTATCCATTAGAAAATTCATCTGTATTCTGTTGATTTATTTCTTCCACTTGTAAATTCTAAACAAGTTATTTAAAACATATAAATAACGAAATAAACACAATACAATCTCAACATCTACAGATCATCAGCTGAAAGAAAACAAAAACACAAGTGACACCGTTATTTTTGGACAAATGTTGCCTGAAAAACCCAATGAGGGAAAACCGGTGCAGTGATTCTGAGGGTTTATTATTATGCAGTATTTACTTGAGTACAACTAAGTGCCTAACCTGCTCACCCGACAGAGAAAAATACACAATAGCAATACCTCTCTATTCAAAAACAGGTATTCAGAACACCTGTCCCACGAAACCCTCTCTAGCGACTTTGAAGCTCTGCACTGGCCCTTCTGACCTCCGCGTCAGCCTCCTGCTGCTCTGCGCCGGCCTCAAACCTCTCTACGTTAGCCCTTTGAGGCACTGCGCAGCCTCTAGGACCTTTTGTGTCACTCCCTCTGCCTTTTGCGTCGATGATGCAGTCCCCATGGGCTCTATGCTCTCTGCAAGGCTCTGTGTGGCCTGCTTTAGCTGCTGCTCTCGGTCTCTACCTCTGCGCTGATCTCTTCGCATTGTCTCTGCCTCTCTGTCCAGTACTCACTACCCCTTGTTGTTGATCATTGATTCAACTTTGCTTAGCAACCCCGCTTTAGAAAAATGTATGATTGATCACTCTTGGTGTATTCTCCAACTAACCCTCAAGCCTCCTCTTATACTTTTCTCATTGGTCCTTCAACGGCCGAGATTAAATCTCTAATCAATGGCTAAGATTAGATTTGGCTTGATCCATGACTTTTGGAACCTTCTAACCCAATTTATATTAATACCCATTAGTATTTTATTTTTCATAAGTTTAGACTTAGGAACTCCATTAAAAATATTAATTATTTTAATATCTCCCAAACTGGGTACAATTTCTCCAAATCATTTATGGGTCTTGGAGATCTCACGTGTTTTGCCCTCTCCACTAATTTTCATGGCTAGAGCACATCCGATGTTACCCCAAATTAACAGAAGTTGCCCTTGGAATGATTGTGATCATCATCATGCGATGTGTCCCTTCTATTTCGACACTCCCTTGCATAGTGGCCAAACTTATTGCAAACAAAGCACCTTCCCTTCCTTCCTCCCTTAGATCTAGGCTTTCCATGAAAATGAATTTTAGACCCTGCATTATTTCTTCTTTTGGCATGAGCAGAGAATGCAGTGAGGTTGCTTCTATTAGAAGGCATTTCTTGCTCACCATTCTTGTTTCTTCTTGAAACCCTGGAATTCGATCATTGTTGAGGACGGTGGTTCTAAATACATACCACTCAGGTGGGAGTCCTCCAAGAGTGGTGAGAGTAAGTTCCCTGTCAGGAATGAATTCTCCAATCAAGAGTAGATCATTCTTCATCTCAGTAATCCTCAAGAAATAGGATTGAATATCCTCGTCCTTTCCCTTCTTAATATCCTTCAACTTATTCTTGAGAAATTGAATTTGATTAGCATTACTAACCTTGAACATGTCGACCAACCTGTCGTAGATCTCCTTGGAGGTCTTCAATTTGGAGATGTAGGCTACGAGATGCTTGCCAATGGAATCCCTCATAATCTTCTTTGCTTCCGACTTCAACCCTATTGTACTTGGTCTTCACAACAGTCTATGCATTTGAAGGAGGTTCAGGGATTTTACCCTGCACATAGTCCATCACTTATTTTTCTTCCAAGGTCAAATCAAGAGACATATTCCATCCATGAGAGTCAGATTTATCATGGAGCTTGTCTTCAGCCAGGAAGTAGGATGAGTGTTGAAATTTCTAAGTCTTACCCATTATAAATTTAATCTATATTTTTATGCTTCATTTCATCTACTTGTTACATTCGAACAAGTTATTTAAAACATATAAATAATGAAATAAACACAATATAGTCTCAACATCTACAGATCAACAGTTGAAAGAAAAAAATACACAAGTGAGTTATTTTTGGACAAATGTCCCTGGAAAAACCCAATTTGGTAAAACCAGTGCAACTATTATGAGGGTTTATTATTATGCAATATTTCCTTGAGTACAACTGGGTGCCAAATTGGCTCACCCGACAGAGAAAAACAATTGGCAATAATACCTCTCTATTCGGAAATAGGTATTCAGAAAACCTGTCCCATGAAACCCTCTCCAGCGACTCTGAAGCACTGCGTTAGCCTCCTGCTGCTCTACGTCATCCTCAAAACCCTTTGTGTCAGCCCTCTTAGGCATTGTGCAGCCTCTGGGACCCTCTGCATCACTCTTGTTGCCCTTTGCGTGGATGACGCAAGTCCTTTGGTCTCTATGTTGTCTCTGTTGGGGTCTGTGTGGCCTACTCTGGCTGCTACTTCTCGCTCTCTGTTTCTGTGCTGGTCTCTTGGCACTATCTTTGCCTCTCTGTCTCGTACTCATTGCCCCTTGCTGATGATCACTGATTCGACTTTGCTTAGCAACCCCGCCCTAGCAAATCGAATCACTGATCACTCTGGTGTATTCTCCAACTGACCCTCAAGCCTCCTCTTATACTTTTCCTGTTGGTCATTCAACAGCCAAGATTAAATCTCTAATCAACGGTTAAAATTAGATTTGGCTTGATCCATGACTTTTAGAACTTCTCACCCAGTTTTATATTAATACCCATTAATATTTTATTTTTCCTAAGTTTAGACATAGGAACTCCATTAAAAATATTAATTATTTTAATATCTCCCAAACCAGGTACAATCTGTCCAAACCATTTCTGGGTCTTGGAGACCTAATGTGCTTTAACCTCTCCATCAATTTTCATGGCTAGAGAACATCCGATGCTACCCCAAATCAACACTCTCTCTTAGCGAAGACTTTTCTCTAGTAATACTCCACACTGAGCATCACTCTGATTATCTGGCACCAGTACCTAGGATGATGTTAGGCTTCCTCGCCCAACATCCTCCCGACTACTGCATTTTATACTATTGCCCATGGCCCTACCACTCAGTGTTTTTAAAACCGGAACCAGTGATCGGACCAGTCCACCTAATGAACCGGTTTACCGACTGGAACCGGTCTAACAGGGGCTGGTTTGGTCTAAACGAACCGGTTTTAGAAAAATACATTAAATAATTAATTTTTAATGAAACAAAACTATTTTTAAGATTTAAAAACATGATTCCAAGCCAATGGAGACAAAATATGCAAAGTTTGCTCATTTATATACCATGTAAAGGTGAATATATCGAAATGGCACCGAGTGCAATACATATCATCGACAAAATAGCAAAATATATAAGAAATGAGGCTCTAAATGGCCTATAAAGTCCAAAAACAATGTTGCAAGCTATGAAGCCATTAGCCTACTACAAGTTTATAGTGTACACATGATCAATCTTCAAGTTCATCATCACTACTAGCCACAGGATCATCATCAAGAGCTACATAGGCATCATCTCGTTCAGAGTTTGAGGATGCCTCAGCCTAATTTGCAACCTCAGTAGCAATGCCACCAATAATAATAGAAGTGGACCTAATGGAAGCACAAGTTTGTCAACTTGCACGACTAGTGCCTTCCATTGGTTCTTTGCCTTTCCTTGATGCCGCTACTGTTCCTGGTTCTAATGCTGCCACAAAATCTGCTTCATCCCCCACTAAAGCCATGTCGATATCAAAATCAGCCTCAAACACAGGATCTTCAGTCTCCTCCACCCATTCTGATGTTGGATCAATATCGTCCAACACAATGGGATCTAGCTCAAGTGCTTTGTTCATCATTTGGTTCCTCCTCAGCTGAAGGTTGTATTGCATGAACATCGAAAACAAGATCATTTAACCCTTTTTGTTCCTTAAAGGCTTGGAGAGGGTGTTTTTAGAGGGAAAGCACCTTTAATTTCCCTCTAAAACCCCAAAAATACCTTGGAAAATCCGCACTGTGGGTCCTCGGTGAGCATGGCAAGTAACCAACCGGTTTAGGACCAGTTAGGATCGGTTTAGGATCGATTAAGTCAAATTTTTCGCCAACCAGCCTATTAAACACGATTTTTTCACTGGTTCCAACCGGTGGGCCTGCTAATCGGCCAGTTAGACCAGTAACCAGTTAGCTAGGCCAGTTTTTAAAACTATGCTGCCACTGCCACTGGAGCAACCGTACGGCAGCTCCCTCTGCATTCGTGTTGATGCTGGTCCTTTCTCCCAACATTGCATCTACACTGCAACCCCCTCATCATGCTGCATTGTGCTACTGCTAACCACTACTACACTGCAACTCAGTTATTGAGAAGTAAGTAACTGATCCACCCAACTTTTGACATCCCTGTCAGGCTAGGACTACTCCCGATGCTAAAGCTCTCTCTGTCGCTAACAAGTTGTCCCTATACTGACCTCTGTGTTGCTGCAACAACTCCTTGCATCTCGCACCGTTGCAAACCTTTTTGTGCCATCCTGCACCGTTGCAACACTCTTTGTGCCTTCCACACTTTTGCAACCTGCTAGCCTCGCTCTGCTCGAGGACTCCTGCACTGTAGCACTCTCGTCGCTTCATCTGCATCCGTCTCTACCAACATCCGCCAGTCCTGCTACTCTCTCTTCGGGGCTCCCATAGCAATGTATAATACAAGAGGTTGGGTACCTCAAGGAACCTGCCCCTCATCGCCTGTAGTCATCCTTACTATAGCTTGATGTCTCCCCACCTCTTCTCTAGAGGCACATAAGCACTCATTGCACAATTGTCATCCTCCTCGACCGCCTTCTCCGCCTTCGCTGACACTGCCTTAGATTCAGACGCCTCTCCCTTGTTCTTCTTCCTCAGACACTAGTTCGCATAAAGACCCAGTTCCCCACAGTGGACGCACATGACCTTGGAGAGGTCCTTCTTCTTCCTCTTCTCCTGCTTTCCCGCAGATGCTAGAGCTGCATCCTCTTCCTCTTCCTTCTTGATCCAGACTCCTTTGTTGCTACTTCTCGTCTTCCTCAACCGCCTGATCTCCTCTTGGCGAAGAGCCGCCCTGCCCAGTATGCTCTGGACAAATATCTCCCACTCCTCAGAGATTGTGTTAAGTGCGACCTCACCAACATCTCTTCATCAAGCATGGCCCCTATGGAAGCCAGTTGGTCCCGAATCTACTTCAACCGATCGAGGAAGTGATCTATCTTCTCCCACTTCTGCATCTGGTATGACCGCAGCTGATTCTCAAGTAACATCTTCCTCTTCATGGAAGTATGTTGGTACAATTTCTTTAGGGCGTCCCACATTTCCTTTGCCATCTCCTTCTTGGCAATATGTTGGACCACATGATCCTTGACCCCATCAAGGATGATTCATGTCACCTTGGCCATTACCTCCTTGAACTTTTCATTTTCAGTCGGGTCAACTGGAATTGCCTTTCTTCTCAAGGCGAAGGCATTGATGCAATGTCTATCTAGAATGGACAGGATCCTGGCTTTCTAGACCACAAAGTTGGACACCCCGTCTAGCCTGTCTTGATCCCTCAACCCATTCATGGCCATCTCTCTGCTCTTCTATCGACTCCTCCAAGTCTCTCTACTTCCCTTTGGAAGTTCTCTCTTCGACTCCTGCTGAGTCTCTCTACTTCCCTCCGAAAGTTCTCTCTTCGACTCCTGCTGAGTCATGATGTCCTGATCCCTCAACCCATTCATGGCCATCTCTCTACTCTTCTATCGACTCCTCTGAGTCTCTCTACTTCTGGAAGTTCTCTCTTCGACTCCTGCTGAGTCTCTCTACTTCCCTCCAGAAATTCTCTCTTCGACTCTTGCTGAGTCATGATTTCCCCTCTAGAAGTCCTCCTACCAATCTTCAAGTTGCCCCTCTCCGATCTTCTATGCACCTGCAATACTGATCTGAATTCCTTGGCTAGAAATCCACCTCAGTAGCAACTCCCTCTACCTTGGTTTTGCCCTATTAGGTATTGTTCTGCCCACAATCCCCCACCAGCTTTGCTCCCGTAAACTGCCCACAGCTTCCTATGCCCCAGCAACTAAAGGACTGAGCCTCTAGGCTCTGCACAATCCCGACATTGGCAAAACAACTCCCTCAGCCAATTGCGTCAACCCTCCTGGTCTCTGTGTCAGCCTCTTTCTGCCCTCCTCAACCTTTGTGTTGGCCTCTCCCTCGCCCAGACTGATGATGCAGTCCCTCTGCATCACCCTTCATTTATCGCTTTCTGCAAGGATCAGCTTCTGTCGCTCAAGACAACTGATTCTGCCACAAATGCTCTGCTTAGCTGATCCCTTCAGCTCTCCTGTGATCTACAACCACCCTCTGATACCATGTTGAAATTTCTAACTCTTACCCATTATACATTTAATCTGTATTTTTTTAGTTTATTTCTTCTACTTGTTAAATTCGAACAAGTTATTTAAAACACATAAATAACGAAATAAACACAATACAATCTCAACATCTACAGATCAATAGCTAAAAGAAAACAAACACACAAGTGACACCGTTATTTTTGGACAAATGTCCCCAGGAAAACCCAATTTGGGAAACCCGGTGCAGCTATTCTAAGGGTTTATTATTATGCAGTACTTCCTTAAGTACAACTAGGTGCCAAACTGGCTCACCCAACAGAGAAAAACAACCAGTAGTAATACCTCTCTATTCAGAAACAGGGATTCAAAAAACCTGTCCCACGAAACCCTCTCCAGCCAATCTGAAGCATTGCGTCAGCCTCCTGTTGCTTTACGTTACCTTAGAACCCTCTGCATTAGCCCTCTGAGGCACTGCACAGGCTCTGAGACCCTCTGCGTCACTCCTTTTGCCCTCCACGTGGATGACGCAGGCCCTCTGGCCTCTGCGTTGTCTCTATTGGGCTCTGCATGGCCTGCTCTAGATGCTACTTGTCGCTCTCTATCTCTGCGCTGGTCTCTCGGCACTATCTCTGCCTCTCTGTCCTGTACTCATTGCCCCTCGCTGTTGATCATTGATTCGAATTTTCTTAGCAAACCCTCTCTAGCAAATCGAATGACTGATCACTCTAGTGTATTTTCCAACTGACCCTTAAGCCTCTTTTTATACTTTTCCTATTGGTCATTCAACAACGGAGATTAAATCTCTAATCAACGGCTAAAATTAAATTTGGCTTGATCCATGACTTTTGGAACCTTCTAACCCAGTTTTATGTTAATACCCATTAATATTTTATTATTTCTATGTTTAGACTTAGTATCTCTATTAAAAATAATTATTATTTTAATATCTCCCAAACCGGGCACAATCTGTCCAAACCATTTATGGGTCTTGGAGATCTCATGTGTTTTAGCCTCTCCACCAATTTTCATGGCTAGAGCACATCCGATGCTACCCCAAATCGAAAATGAGGAACCCATTGAACCTTTTGTCCTTGTCCAACTATCTTTGGTGATTTCTCTTTCACTCTTGCTTGGGCTTTGTCTTCACCTCAGCTCTAATACCATGTTAATTTTAGGCAACAATGGTATGCTCTATGCTTTATAGCAATTTTACTTCAATTTCTTTATTAGCCCAGTATCAATATTCAGATTAGAAATCACATCAACATGATAGTAAAATGAAGATAGAACATAAACATAAATAGTAGAAGACAAGCCAAGGCAAGAGGACACAAGATGCGGCACCGGCCAAGGACAAACCCCAATCTGGGGAAAGCCTTGATCAAATCTTTTTTTAGTCTTCAATAGTTCAACAAAGAGAGATAGTACAATTCAATGTTGTCGTAATCATTATCGGGATATTATCAGCGAGGGGAAAAAAATCAGAAAAAAATTGGAAAAATCAGGAAAAATCAATAAAAATCGTGAAAAAATCGTAAAATACAAAAATATTCATTTTTTTCAATTTTTTTTAATATCTAAAGCATCTACAACATAAAATAAATACATTGACACATAAATATGATAAAAGAACTAATATATACGATGTGTAATATCATTTCTAGTGCTACATCACACATAACAGTGGATCATGTCCTGAATAGTAAGTCCTGACTCCTGAGTCCCAACTCAGCCTCAAAATATTAACAAAAGATATAGTAATGTATCTCATATCATGAGTCATGATGTCATATACAATGAAATGAACCAAATAATTAAAGTCTAATACTACTGATTTCCTCTACCCCTCTAGATGTAGATGTCAGTGGAATTGGCAGTAGACTTTGCTGTGCTCTAAAAGCCGAAGAACTATGACCTATAGGAGGTAGACCACGTCCTCTACTAGTGACAGGGGTAGCTTGGGTAGGTTGTGTCACCTCCTCCTCCTGTTGCTCTTCCTCCTCATCAAAAAATCGAAAATAAAAAAAATATATATGCCTGAATCATAGACTTTCAATTATGCCTTATTCCATATTAACAGATATGGTTATAATTTATGAAATTGTTTGCATTCTTTATATTTCAGTAATTAGACATATTTATCAAGAATCACTTCCCAACAGAATTTATGGAAATATTTGCATTTTTTAGGTAGGAGTAAAAATTGAAGATGTTGTACGTAAAGATTGTAACAACCCCAAAAGTTTAACACTACGTTAAGGCTTTTCTCCACCAAAACTCTAATACCATGTTGATTTTCTAGTGCTAAATAAACAAGCACGAATTTCTACTTTTGGTAATTACTTCCCGTAACACCCTCCTCCCACATTTACCCAAGCTAACCGGTCCACTGGGTTAAACACGAGACAAAGAGTTACTATGATATGATTCAACCTTCTAGATCACCTTAAGGAAGTGGAATTGGCGGACCAACACTTTAAAGACCTCCCTCAGGAGCTATGGAATCTTCAGGAGCCAACCAACCCCTTCAGGTGTCCAACCCCCAAGAGAACTTGCTTCTTGACTGAACTAGATCCCCAGTCGCTCCCATGACAAGCCTTCCATGCGATTGAGACCCTCCAGTCGCTCCCATAGCAAGGCATCCATGAAAATGTGGTCTTTTCCACGCAGTTTTGTGCTAGTGACCCCAAATTTTGAGCCAATTTTTCAAGGCTAGGACTCAGGCCTCTGCCCAGAACTTTATGAAGCTCTCAGAAAGGATAAATAACAAGATGACATGGCCTCTAATGCAATACTTGAACAAGGACCTGACCTAGCAAGACCTAGCCATGACAGACATTTCGTAAAACACATCATAAACATGTAATCTACAGGTCATATAAACCAATGTTGCGAAAATCGTTATCGGGAGTAAATCGGCAAAGGGAAAAAATCGGAAAATATCATAAAAATCGGGAAATAATAGGGAAAATTTGTAAAATACAAAAATATTCATTTTTTTCAATTTTTTTAATATTTAAAGCATCTACAACATAAAATAAATACATTGACACATAAATACAATAAAAGAACTAATACATAAGATGTGTAATATCATTTCTAGTCCTGAATAGTAAGTCCTGACTCTTGAGTCCCAACTCAGCCTCAAAATATCAACAAAAAATATAATAATGTATCTGATATCGTGAGTCATAATGGCATATACAATGAAATGAACCAAATAACTAATACTATTGATTTCCTCTACCCCTCTTGCGAGAAAATGCAATGGCTTTCCCTTTCCCTCTAGATGTAGATGCCGATGGAGTTGGCAGTGGACTCTGCTGTGCTCTAGAAGTTGAAGAACTAGGAGCTATAGGAGGTAGACCACGTCCTCTACTGGTGGCAGGGGTAGCCTGGGTAGGTGGTGTCACCTCTTCCTCCTGTTGCTTTTCCTCCTCCTCCCCCTCTACGCCTTCCACTACCTCCTGCTCTAACCAATCATCGGCAGACTCCATGAGAGGCCTCTCGGCCTCAATCCTCCATGCAACAAAAGTGTCAATCCCATCCAATGAGATGGCCTCCATATCAGGTATCCTCTCAAGTTGATTCACCCAAAATCGAAGATTGTAATAGACGTAGACCATGTCATTAAGTCGCTAGCTCTCCAACCTGTACAAAGATCATAAAATAATAATTATAAAAAAATATTATTTAATGAATTCAAAAAATTAATTGGAAATTTGGAATATTTTAAGTTTTAAGTTTAACCTGTTGCGCTTCTTGTTGTGTATTTTTTCAAATACACTCTAGTTGCGCTTGCATCCTAAGGAGCTATATGTTTGGCTGAGAATTCGAATGGCAAGCTTTTGCAAATGGGGTACTCTGGCACCATAGTGAGTCCACCATGCATCTACAACAAAAATACAAATAAGATAAACATAAGAAAAAAATGAAATTTGAAAGTTGAAGCAAAGTATGAAGTTATGAACTTGAAGAGACATTGAAATTTGAAAATACCTGGCATTGTAGTCTTTCTATCAGTTACAGCCATCTCAAAGCCAAATGTGCCACTTGCCATCCTGTATATCTCCATTTCTTTGGAGATTTCTGCACGTTCTGCTGGATATCGCACCATCCTCTTAACACAGGTTAAGAATCCGTCCATGATCTCAGCATCAAATAAGAACCCACATGGGTAAGAAAATGCGAGGTTCAAGTAGATTCCTGCAGCATGAATGGGACGATGGGGTGTCTTGTTCCATCGTTCATCAATCACTTCCCATAGGAGGAGTTGTTTCTGAAAACCCTCATCTCCCTTATCATCATAGTAGGCCCGAATGGATTCTTTGGCTCTGTCCATGACCTCGTACAAATAGCCCATTGCGGCTTCTCACCCATCAACTAATCGAAGAACCTTTACTAAAGGTTCAGTAACGGTGCACACTTCATGCACTCCCGCCTAGAGGTCTTCCTGGTATGAAACTAATCTGCATATGGCCTCTTCCTCTAGTTTGCAGCTCATTGTCAAAGCATGCCACTCCTCTGAAAGAAACATTATCTTCACATCCCACATAAAATTCAAGAGGGATTGAAGAGATATGAAACTGATGGCAAACCGTGTAATGGTGAGGCGCACCAACTCCTTGTTGTTGGTGAATTTTCTCATCAAGCTAAGCATAGATGCATGATTATATATAAATGTTGTAATGTTTTTTGATGAATCAACAATATCTTTGACAAAGGAAATTTTTCCTATGTTCTCCAACATCGAATCAATACAATGTGCAGCACAAGGTGTCCAAAATAATAAAGTAGGATGCCTCTCCACAAACATCCTTCCAGCAGCAACATAATTTGCAGCATTGTCCGTTATGACTTAGACAACATGTTCTACATCCACCTCCAAAATAAACACATCCAGCAAATCACATAATAATTTTGCACCTTTGATATGTGAAGATGCATCAACAGATTTCATAAACATTGTCCCCCTGGGACAACTAACCAAGAAATTTATAAGGGTTCTCCCCTTTTAGTCGATCCAACCATCTGACATCATAGTGCATCCTATTCGTGCCCATGATGCCCTAAACTCTTCCAATCTTTTGGCGTAGTCAACCTTTTCATCTTGAAGAATGTGGCCTCTAAAGTCACCATAAGAAGAGATTTTGTACCCTGGGCCAACAGTTGTAATAGCATCAATAGCAGGCTAGAAAAATGGATTATTTCTTGCAACGTTGAAAGGAATATCACTCCAAAGGAGAAACTTGCCCAACAACTTGTCAGCTTGTTCTTTCTCATTTTTTAAAGCATTGAAGTAATAAATGGTTGTGAACCAGGCGTGGTTCTAGGAACAAAAAATGATGAGGTAGCTACAAGGTTTGTTGTAGACATTGATGCTGAAGTAGAACTAGTGCCACTTCCATATTCACCTCCTAACACCTTCCCCGCTAATTGTTTTTTCAGATCTGCTTTGGCCACTCTCTCTTGCTCTAATTCTTCCAATGATCTCATGGTTGTTCGGATGATTTCCGCATTTGTATTGTTGCAAGGCCCTACATCATGTCTAGGGATTTGTGAAAGGTGATACTTCAATCGATAAACCCCCCCTGACATATGCTTCCCACACAACTTGCAAGACAAGTTCAATCTATCAAATCCTACATTAGGTTCACCAAATTCCCACAGAGGGTCCAATTTCCTTGACATGTTTGTAACTTGGTTGAACTTTTGAGCTTTAATGTAAGATGAAGTTTGAACTTTGAAGTTAAACATATGGCACAATAAGAATAGCAAGTTACAAAAATAAAAAATAAAAAATTACATATTTGACACAACACATTGAATTTTTTACAAACAAACAAAAAAAATCTCAACTCAATCCAAAATGAACTCTCTCCACTCTATGCAACAAAAATGAAAAAAACACCATCAAATCCACTCAAAAATCATTGATAAACAATGGGTTATAGAAACCCAAGCAAAAACAAGAAAAAAACCAAAACAAAATGGCCAAATTTAATGCCCATACCTAAAAACCATGGTTTGCCGAAAAAATTTGATTCAAAGACAAAGTTCTCTTGCTTCAGATGCTAAAATCTCCAGGCTTCCTCCTCCTCTGCCCTAGTAGATGCCTTCTAGGGTTCCTCTCCTCCTCAACTCTCAAGCCATGTTGTTGTCTGTTCAAAATGACAAAAAAAATTCACGTTTTCCCTTATAAAGCACGTTGTTTGTCACCCTGGCGATAACTTCCTCTCGAATTTCGATGATTTTTTCGGCAGTTTTTTCGAAAAAAATGCGTAGTAATCGGCAATTCGAAAGAGTCGCAATTTTTTTATGTTATCATGATAATATTGTGATTTTCACAACATTGATATAAACACATATGAGCATAGGGAATTCATACTTATTTGAGAATCACCAAGAAAGTCTGATGCCCTCTTATAATAGTTGCATTATCATCTATTAGGTCATAGATTTATTATTCATTCATTTACTAATCAAAACATGATGAGAGCCATAACAAAGTTTGTCATAAACTATGCTTATAACCATCATATAACCAACAAAATAACAATGATAGAACAACCATTAAAGCCACATAATCACAAGTACATTTACACATAATACACAAGAGGAAAAGATTTCTTATTAACATATGCAAAATGCAACCAGATCAGGGACTTCCACGTACCACCTGACCATAGATTGGGCTAAACCAAATCTTTCTTTTAGATAATCACCCACGTGCCATATTCCAAGCATGAATGTGGGACTTACAACAAAACAACAAGGGCTTCCTCAGGCTTTACCACAATCCACCAAGGGATTCCTAAGCCCAAGTCCTCATCTATACAACCAAGTTTTACTGTAATCCCACCAAGGGATTACTAGGCCCAAACAAGAAACATACATTACCAAGCTTTACTGCAATCCCACCACATACAGGGATCACTAGGCCTATACAAGCATGGATGCCTCTGGATCTCTGCACCTAAACCGTGAGGAATTTGTTTGTCTCCACCCTCTAGGATTTACTGTATATCCAACCATTCACCAGTCGAGGATTCCTAGGCCCAACGAGGGTATACACAATCAGGCTTTATCGCAATCCCACCTTCACTAGTCCAGGGTTTCCTAGGCCTTGTGTTTCCCCCTGAAACCACCCCACTCAGTTTCAAAACCATCCGACAATCTAGCTCAACCAAGTAAGAGAAACCAATCCCACCATGGTTATCCAGAAATGGCAACGTAAGGCTGAAAACCATTGTCACACCTCACTTGTGAGGATGGACGCCTTTGTTCTCCATCTATCATGTACTATGGCCAGGACTAATAGTCGCAAGTCTAGTACATGAAAAATGGATAGGGAGAATGGTGGATTGGATAAGGACTAACAGTTGTAAGTCAATTACATTGATCTAATATAAGAAAGGTGCGAAGGACCGACATTTCCTGGTGTCAAGTATTGTGACAATGGATTAGGAAATGGTCCTTTGAGAACATACTTGGTGAACGTAGTTGGGATATGTGCCTCGGAGAGGCAGTGGTGTCCTATTGAATGCCTCCCAGTTTCGTGCTATGATCTAGTGGAGAGATAGAGCTTACTTGTCAAGGCCTTGGAATTTTGACAATGATGGTTATGATGATGTTATCATCAACAATGCTTATCAATCTTAATCCTTTCTTATAGAAGTCTTCAACTTGAATATCCCGATGAGTCATTATGAATACCTCCCTAGTTAAGGGAGAGTGTTGAGATTGTAACTAGGTTTGGTCTTCATAATTATAATTTTTGTAAAAAAAATCAAAATGAATTTATTTGAGTCAAAAAGAAAATTATTTGTTATGTCCCATTTGGACATTTAAAAAGAAAAATAAAATTTTATTGTATATTCTAGTCTCTCCAAAGTGCCTAAGTTGGCCCTCCAAGAAGCCATGTTGACCTGCCTATGAAGCCACCCATTCGACCTTGTTGAAGATTATAGATAGCTCATTCGTCCCTCTCCAAAGACCCTGTAGCAAGAACACATATGAGGACGAATATGAAGTAAACTTGAAAAAGGATACGAAGTACATCTGAAGAAGAATGTGAAGTACATTTGGAGTATGCAAGAACATCTGAGCAAAGAATGCGAGGTATCTTTTGCTGGAAAACACGAAGTTTGAAACTACTCTTCTCTATGAAAGGAAGCGAGACCTAAGACATTATATTTATGAAATGATGCAAGGATCTCTATGGAAACTATGTGATGTATTGAAGTAGTATAATCTGAAGTTTTGTGGCATGAACAGAAGACTAATTTATGTTCCCTTGGAGAATAGAAACAGACCTCTTTGCAGACCTAATATGAACAGTTTGAGGCACCTTATTCTAGAAGTCTTGGAGGGTTGGCTTGGCCTTTGGAAGAGTGATCATCTAGTTACAACTTACCACTGATCATTTGACTTAGATTTCTCGTTGACAAAAAGATTCTATAAGGAACAGATTGTTGGGTTTTCCCCTTGTGTGTTTTACCTTAGCCTCTAGCCTAATCTCTGGTGTCTCGTGTCTTTTGTGCACTATGATCTCTATTTTCCTGTATTTGAATGGTAATTGCTTGATGAATAAAGAAAAGCTAAAAAGAACACTAAACATCTTCACAAGTAATTATCATGACTAGAAATTCAATCTTGCGACTGAATTTCAACATATTGTTTACGCCCTAGTGATCTATAGGGGAGCCCCCCTCAAAGCCGGAGGAGAGTTGGCCTAAAGGGGCAGCGTGGGTCATTGAGGTGATAGTGGGTGATCTACTGAGTTTCCACTCAGATTGTGGGGCACAGTTTGGAGCTTTCATCACTTTAATGCACAATTCGCTGCAATAACATAGCCAATAGTGTGATGTTGTCAATTCTCGTAAAATTAGAGAAACTCTGAGAATTGAGGGCTGGCCAAAAGCCAAATCAGACAATCTGAAAAATATGGCCAAAGGCCAGGATAAAAAACTGAAAACTCTGATACTAGATATGGAAAACCATTCTAGTTCATAAATTGAATTTCCAAAATATTTGGAATATTATAAAAAAAACCATCTGGATTACAACATTGTATTGAATTATATATATATAAAGAGAGAGAGAGTGAGAGAGAGAGAGAGAGAATGAACTGAATACAGTGAAGACCACGTGCAAATACCTAGGCTGATGTCTTATCACTAAAAGATGTCATTTCATTAAGACGTCTCTTCATTAATTATAAACTAGCATTAATATTTTATGTTTAAATATATTAATGTTTATTACAAGCACAACTAGAATGACAAAATAATTGTTACTTCCCATATCCACAAAGAATAACCTACACATGGTTATGTGGATAGCTGGAACATCATGTAAGGCTCAGATTCAACATACAAATAGACTATCCCTAATATGCCAATGCTGACCTCAAACCTGCCTATTGGATTTGATGCATACAAATAGCCTATGATATTGATAAAATTGTCGCATCTTTTTAGTTATTCATTAGTGGCACTTCCTTCTGATGAGTTAACTTACCTATTGTTACAGGAAGTTCAGCAAAGGAGCAATTTTCAATTTTAACACCTTCAGCATGTAACCGTGTGTTGGAATTGTAAAACTAGATGTACCAAAGTCAATGTAAGAATGTTGTCAAGATCCCATTTACAATTTCTTGTCATTGATTTCTGCTGGCATTTGTTTTTACTTCATATAACCTAATAGTCTATGATCTAAAACCCTATACATGGTTTGTCTGGTATAATTTTATTCCTTTACCTTTTCCCCTCAAATTTCTTGGAATATATAGTTCTATGAATAATGCGATCCATTTTCTAAAATGCTTAATATGACTAAGCTTTGTTCTTTACCCCCCATGATATTTTGAAACAATAGACTAAATGTAAGAAGAAAACATTTCTAAAGCAATAATTAGAAAGACAGTAAAAGATAACTAAATCCATGGTATAGAAATTTTATTTCATGGGATATACGCCCTAGATAGAGGTAGCTTACCTTGCTAGGAATCATTTTCTTCCACATTTGGCTGCGCACAACTTGATCAGGCATTTTAAATTCAACAACGAATTTCAACCTACGAAGTAACTCAGCATCCAACCTATGAACCGCACTTCCCTACAAAACAACATGGCATTTATTGTTAAATATGAACTATATCAATTTCCTTTCTCCTCACCTTAATTTCACCAACAAGTTGAGCAAATAAAGGTAAAAGAATAACAATCAAGAGGATGAACCAGAATAACCAAAACATAAGATGCTAGAGAATGAGAAATCTTTCATTTCCTCAAAATCGGGAAATGTCACAACATTATCCAAGGATCTTCTATCTTACAAGAAGATATATAAATATATATATACATATTATATGACCTTTGAAATTTAAACTCAAAATTAGGCAATCCTATCCCATTATTCAAGGATCTTCTCCCTTACAAGATGTAAACATATAGAATCTTAGATATAAAACTGCCTGGATTTTAACCTAAGTGATCACATTTTCACATTTCTGTCATGCGGGATAGGAAAATCCGAAAATCTAATTAAGCTGCTTAGTCAACCACTCCACTTACAGGTTTAAAATCGTAAATATAACCAGAACCAATTAAGTAAGGTCTATACTATGTATCTTTGATTCTTCTCTTGCATAACTGTCAAAACATGGTCCATGCCAATGATGTTCAGGGTACTTGAATGTGACGTTGTGAAGGATACAAGAATTGAGATGAAGTGCATTCACCATGTTAACCACTCAAATTGCATTTGAAGACTTGTCAAAGGAATCATTCCATCATCATCCGATCATGTCAAAATCCCAGAATTTCAGACTTCTAGAATTCCAGAGTTAATCAGTGTATATTCCAGATTCTGCAACCCTACGGGAATTATGTAAAAATGATTCTAATATGATAAAAAAAAGAGTCATGTAAAAGGCCTAGGTAGCTTAGGAGTATTCTAGCAAGTGAGTTCACTCTAGGGAGTTTTTTTTCCTCAGTCCATTATTTGTGTTTTTCAACACTTTTAATCAATTGAGTTTTTCTCCCAAATATACCCCAAAGCAAGAGTGCAACTTGATGGTAATCTTAGGTGAGTCCTAGTGTCTAGAATTAATGTATATTACCATACTACATCATCTCTAAAGTTTCACAGAATTTGGATGAGGTCTCAGTGTCACTTTTTAATTATTAAATATTTTCCCACTAGTTGGGATTTCTAATAATTATTTGATATAAAATGTAATAAGTGTTGTCTATGGAAGTTGTAGAGGGTATGAGTGATCAAAATTAGACCTCTACACCTCAACTTTCTATCAAGACACATTCTGAGGGTGGAAAAAGATGTATTTACCCCTCAAAACAAAATTTTTATATTTTTTTGGTAAAAAAATGACAAATAATTAGCCAAAAATTAGCTGGAAAGTAAAATGAAAAAAAAAAAATTAAAATTCTCTCCATGTAGAAAATGATTAAAAAATGAAGTGGACTTTCCCAAGAAGAGAGTCAAGAAAAAAAGTGATAGAAACTCCACGAATCAAGAAAAAGAAGTACCCACAAAAATTCGATGCTCCAGAGGAAAAGTTGTTGTCCTAGCAAATCAAAATTTTTTAAAGGAGATGGTCCAAGATGGCTTGAATTGAATGAGTTATTTTCGAGAAAAAAGGTGGAAAATATTTTTGAGTAGTCCAAACCACCCCTGGATCAAATTTTCACTCAACCCAACATTTCCTCCAGGGCAAATGCCTCCTACTAGAGATTTGTGCTGGTTCATCAAGGGTTCGATTTATTTGGCTTGGATCTAGCCATTTTCTCCTCGTATCTAGACATTTCACTTGGAGAGGGATCCCCCTCTCATATTTTTCTATAAATTGAGGCTCTCACTCCTCACTTGTACAAATTGTAATCGAGCTCTTGGCTAGTGAAGCTCTACTTCAGTTTTGTATTGGATATTTTTCTGAATAATAAAGAAACACTTTGGGGGCAAATGCTTTGTGGTGTTAATATTCTATGTCTATGGTAATTTTTTTCTGATTTACTTATCCCTAATGCTCTATTGGTGTTAATTAAATTGTTATTTCTATTTTCCATGATTTGGATCTATTGACGTATAGTTATCTTGCATTTATATTTGGATTAGAGAAACACTCTAGATCTAGAAGGACTAGTGGGTTTTTAGTTGAACCCCTAGTATTCTTTTACATTGTGCGGTCTAATCCCTTGTGGATCTAACAATATCTTTTGAAAGTTTGTAGATATCTATTTTCTAAACTAGATCTTGAGCATTTGGGGAAGTTTTCAGATGAACCAACCTAGAAGTGAAAGAACCCACATTTATCTCTCTCAAAGGATTATCAGACAACTTATTTTAAAGGGAGTTTCCTTGCCATAGCTTGCACATATCATTAAATCTTCAAATCTATTTATTTATGCGCTTCATTTGTCAGATCTAGCTATTTTAGAGCTTGTTTTTGCTACCCAAGAGCGAAGGTGTCCTCATACTCTTTGGGCTAGTAAATTTGCAAATTTTTGTATATATTCTAAACCCTTTTGTACATAAATCACATTCATTTTGTATATATTTGGATCCTTTCTATGATTGTGTAGATCTGGAGGATTGTCCCAGGCAAATATCTCAAAATGTGTTTGACAACCATCCAGTGTGCATGGAGAGGCTCAATCATGAATTGACTAAACGTATTCACTGCATAGCATATGTCCGAACAGGTGTTCACTAGGAAAGTTAGAGCCCCAATCAGCTGTCTATACTCGAATGAACTCGCCAGATCGGGTCTTGCTGCTTCTCCACATAGCTTCTTGAAGTTCATTTCCATCGATGTGGGTAGTGACTTACATTCTGTCGTTCCAAATCTTTCCAGCAGCTTCACAACATATTCTCCTTGTGAAAGGGAAATCTCACCATGCCTTTGCCACACCTCAAGGCCTAGAAAGTAATGCATGAGTCCAAGGTCCTACATCTTGAATTCAGAGGCTAGCTCCCTCTTACACTTGATCATCAGGGGCTCACTACCTATCAAGAATAGATCGTCAACATATGAAACCAAAATCAACGATATATCTTGGACTACCTTGAAGTAGAGATTGGGATCGACATTGCTTCTTATGAATCTCAGCTTCATCAAATAACTATTTATGCAAGCGTACCATGCCCTAGGGGCTCACTTCAATCCATACAATGCCTTCTTCAATTTGTAAACATGTGTTTTTCGATCCTCTACTTCAAATCCCTATGGTTGCTCAACATACACTTCTTCTTGTAACATGCAATGGAGGAATGTAGTCTTCACGTCCATTTGATGTAGGGTCCATCCTTGACTTGCAGCAAGGGCAATTATCGAATGAATGGTTGTATATCGAGCCACAGGTGCAAATATATCATCATAATCTTCTCCCTCTTTTTGGGAGAATCCTCGAGCCACGAACCTTGCCTTGTACTTCTCAATGTTACCATCAACTTCCTGCTTGATCTTGAGCAACTACTTTGAACTCACCATACATCATTCTTCGTAATCGATTCATATTTTTCGACCATAGCATCTTTCCAAACTTGTTCTTTTACAGCGTCTTCGAATATGGGAGGTTTGGCTTGAATCATAGTGCTCATGGCTGCAACATATCCCTAGTACATGCAAGGCTTCTTCCTTTCTCTAAATGATCTTCACATAGATTCTTGAAGTTCATTTCTATCGGTGTGGGTAGTGACTTACATTCTGTCGTTCCAAATCTTTCCAGCAACTTCACAACATATTCTCCTTGTGAAAGGAAAATCTCAACAGGCCTTTGCCACACCTCAAGGCCTAGAAAGTAATGCATGAGTCCAAGGTCCTACATCTTGAATTCAGAGGCTAGCTCCCTCTTACACTTGATCATCAGGGGCTCACTACCTATCAAGAATAGATCATCAACATATAAAACCAAAATCAACAACATACCTTGGACTACCTTGAAGTAGAGGTTGGGATCGACATTGCTTCTTGTGAATCTCAACTTCATCAAATAATTATTTATGCGAGCGTACCATGCTCTAGGGGCTCACTTCAATCCATACAATGCCTTCTTCAACTTGCAAACATGTGTTTTTCGATCCTTTACTTCAAATCCCTATGGGCACTCAACATACACTTCTTCTTGTCACATGCCATGGAGGAATGTAGTCTTCACATCCATTTGATGTAGGGTCCATCCTAGACTTGCAGCAAGGGCAACTATTGAACGAATGGTTGTATATCGAGCCACAGCTGCAAATATATCATCATAATCTTCTCCCTCTTTCTGGGAGAATTCTCGAGCCACGAACCTTGCTTTGTATTTCTCAATGCTACCATCAACTCCATGCCTGATCTTGAACAACCACTTTGAAGTCACCACGGATTTCCCTTTTGGTCTCGACTCTCGACACCACATCCCATACATCATTCCTCGTAATCGATTCATATTCTTCAGCCATAGCATCTTCCCAAACTTGTTCTTTTACAACTTCTTCGAATATGGGAGGTTTGGCTTGAATCATAGTGCTCATGGCTGCAACATATCCCTAGTACATGCAAGGCTTCTTCCTTTCTCTAAATGATCTTCAAACGGGAGCTCGTCTCTCATTAGCCTGTAATGTGTCTCAAAGCCAAAGTGGCCTCTTCTTGGCGAGAGGATCACATGGAGGACGATCTAAGGGATCCATGGGCTCCATGGGATCATCAACAATATCTATCTCAGATTCAGGCATGGAAGGACCATCTGAAATTTCCATATCATCATTCTTCTCAGGAGAAGGAGGTGGAGAAAAGTCCCTTGCTTTTCCAAGGGTAGCATCTTCATCAAATAAAACATCCTTGCTAATTTTTGTTGATTTGTGGTAGCATCAGATGTGCTCTAGCCACGAAATTTGATGGAGAGGTTGCGGCATATGAGATCTCCAATTTAAGTATGGGGGATTACGCAGTGCATTATATTAGATATCATTTTTGGGATTCAACTACGTTAAGTAAGTCATTCAAACATATGACCATTTCCATGAGAGGTAGTCGTAACTGACTAATTTCTCATGATTT
>APFE031515797.1:0-115641 GCA_000404065.3 Pinus taeda
CAGTTAGATGTAAAGACAACCTTTCTCCATGGGGATTTGGAGGAAGAGATATATATGCAGCACCCACAAGGATATGAAGTGAAAGGGAAGGAGAAACTTGTGTGCAGGTTGAAGAAGAGCTTGTATGGCTTAAAACAGGCTCCAAGGTAGTGGTATCTAAAATTTGACAAGTTTATGTCTGAACAAGGTTATACTAGATGTCACTCTGATCATTGTGTTTATCTGAAAAAGCAAAATGATGGCAGCTATATTATATTGTCATTGTATGTAGATGACATGCTTGTTGCAGGATCTAACATACAGGAAATAAATGTGCTCAAAAGAAAATTGGCAAATTCATTTGCAATGAAGGATTTGGGAGCTGCAAAACAAATCCTTGGTATGAGAATAACTAGAGACAGGAAAAATCGTAAATTAACATTGTCTCAGAATGAGTACATACAAAAGGTGTTGAAAAGATTTAACATGCACAATGCAAAACCAGTTAGTACACCTTTTGCTAGCCAAATCAAACTTAGTAAGGAAATGTGCCCAAAGACCCAAGAAGACGTAGATTATATGTCTAAAGTTCCATATGCATCAGCATTTGGAAGCTTAATGTATGCAATGGTCTGCACAAGGCCTGATATTGCACATGCAGTGGGAGTTGTAAGCAGGTACATGAACAATCCAGGAAAGGAACATTGGATGGCAGTGAAATGGGTTCTCAGATATTTGAAAGGTACCACAGATCAAGCATTATGCTTTGGTGGTTCAAACATTTCTCTACAGGGATATGTTGATGCAAATATGGCAGGTGACAGAGATAACAGGAGGAGCACTACAGGATATGTATTCACTATTGGTGGAACAACTGTCAATTGGGTTTCAAAAATCCAAAGTGTTGTTGCACTTTCAACAACAGAAGCGGAGTATGTTGCTGCTACAGAGGCTAGTAAAGAAATTATTTGGTTACAAAGGGTAAGGAGCATGATATGGGCACGTTATACAGTGACAGTCAAAGTGCCATTCATCTTGCAAAGAACTCAGCATTTCATTCTAGGATGAAACATATACAACTCAAGTACCATTTCATACGATCAGTGTTGGAAGATGGAGAGTTGAAGCTGGAAAAGATAAACACTAGCCAGAACCCTGCAAATATGTTAACAAAAGTTGTAACCAGGGAGAAAATGAGAATATGCTCAGTTTCAGTTGGTCTTCAGGGATGACGATGAAGATGAGAAAAAGCCAGGTCCAAAGAGGAGTCATTGTCCAACAAATGGAGCAGCGGTGGAGTTGCTACAATCAGTCTCCAAGTGGGAGATTGTTGGGTGTGGAGCCTGATTATCTTCTATATTCAAAAGTACCACCACATTGGACCCCAGTTCAAAATGGGGGCGGAAACGCTGGCCGTAAAATATTCGCTGCAGGGAGGGTCCAGGGGGGGGCGGCTGCGACCTTTGGGAGCCCCCCCCTGGCGGGGGGTTTCAGGGGCAGCGCCCCCGAAGCTAAAAACAGCTGTAAAATTGCCTTGTAAAAGTATAGTAATTTCTAGTCAATCTGGGCCGTTCATTAGGCGGGTGATCTGACGGTAGAACTTATGTTCAGTTTAGGGTTTTTTGCCCTAGAAGGCAACCCCTCTCTTTGTATGAGTGTATTTGAGGCGGCGATATAGATGTGTATTCTGTGTGTGTGTGTGAGCGAGAAACAGAGAGGTGAGACTGTGAGAGAGAACAGAGGATATTACAGCGGCTTTGCTGTAGGTTGTGTCTCTTCATTTTGCTGGATAATAGAAAGGAAGGACTGGCTGTTCGAGGTGGACGTAGCCCAAACTGGGTGAACCACGTATATCTGTGTCTCTCTTGTTTTGTGCGTTTTCTGTGTTTATATTTCTGCATTATTTCATGTGTTCCATTGCTCCGTAATATATAATTTTCTAACAATTTTTACGGTCTTGACAACCATCATCCACTTTTCAGTGGGGTTCTCCAAGCTCTGTTTTCCTCTCAGAGTCTTGCTCATATACTCTCAAATCTGTGGCTATCTTCTTTGCTTGTGACATAACCTGATGTTGCATGTTTCTCCCCCTTGAACCAAACTCTACTTCCTTAGAAGTTGTAGCTTTTGATACCTTACACAAACACTTCCCATCCAATCGTTGTTTTATAAAAATTCATTCTAAAGCATCGCATACTTCATTATCTGGGCTATTAGACCCATACTCAATTAACACTTTAGCTCTAAGAAATGTTAACATCTTGATAACCCAATGATCAAAATAACTTTTGATCCAATTGTTGTTTTATAAAATTCAGTGCTAAAGCATCACATACTTCATTATATGGTTATTAGACCCATACTCAATTTAACTCTTTAGCTCTAAGAAAAGTTAACATCTTGATAACCCAATGATCAAAATATTTACCTGTAAACATAGCAGGTGGTAGAAGATCAAAGTTACACCAATCACCCTTGGTTTCTGTTAAATTAGAGCATACATAATACATAACGGATTTATACTTAGAGACTTAGACGGCAATAGCAGAGAATAATTCACAGAGACAGACAAATGGAGAAACAACAAGATTACTTAGTCAAAAACAGTGGAATAGTAAGACAATCACTGGAGAACAGAAATCACTTTGCATTACATAACAGGCTTGGGCCTTGGCTTTCTTTCCTTGGCCAGAGAAATTACAAATAGAGGCAAAAGGAGGATCTAGAATCATGTATGTGTTTCAGATGGAGATCTGGAATGATCTAGAAACTAATGGCAGTGTAAAAAGATCTAGAATCCTGCATGTGATTCTAGAAACTACTTGCGGTGTAGAAGGATCTAGAATCCTACATGAATTTGGCTTCACGCTTAACATTCTCCCACTTGAAGCCAAATAAGAGTGATCAAGTCACACTGAGTCCTACCATGCCTCTACATAACTCATGTTTATTTCGTGGTAGAATCTTAGTGAGCATATCAGCAGGGTTCCTATCTATATGGATCTTTTCCAAGGATAATTGTTCTTCCTCCAACACATGCCAGATCCAATGGTACCTTAAGTCAATGTCCTTGGTTTCTGAATGAAATGCTAGGTTTTTCGCCAAGTGAATGGAACTCTGACTATCACAATATGACACATACTTTTCCTTCTTTATTCCTATCTCTCATAGGAATCATTGCATCTACAACATCTCTTTACAAGCTTCTGTTGCAGCTATGTACTATGCTTCTGTTGTAGAGAGGGCTACTATTATTCATAGCCTTGGCACCCAAGATATTGCTGAACCTACAAATGTATGCAAATATCCTGTAGTGGACTTTTTGCTATCCGTGTCTCCAGCCATATCCACATCTGTAAATCCTTCAAGCACAGTCTCATCATGAACAAAACATAAACAATAATGACTAGTACCCTTGAGATACCTCAAAATCCATTTCACTGTTTGCCAATGTTGTTTTCCTGGATTGGTAAGGAACCTGCTCACTACTCCCACTGAATATGCGTTGTCTGGTCGTGTGCATACCATGGCATACATTAAGCTGCCAACTGTTGAAGCATAAGGAATATTTCTCATTTCTTCTTTCTCCTTTTCATCACTAGGACATAATTCAGTACTCAGCTTAAAGTGGGCTACAAGGGGTATACCAACTGGCTTGGCATCCTTCATATTAAACCTATCAAGCACCTTGTTAATATATTTTTCTTGTGATAGCCACAACCTTTTGTTTTTCCTATCACGCATAATCCGCATGCCCAATATCTGTTGTGTTGATCCCATATCCTTCATTGCAAATTTGCTACCCAAATCTTTCTTCAACCTATTGATCTTCTTCTTATCATGCCCAACAATCAACATGGCATCCACATATAACAGTAATATGATATAATTTCCTTGATCATACCTCTTGGTATAGACACAATGGTCAGCTTCCAACCTCTAAAAACCATGGTCCAACATGAATGAATCAAATTACTTGTACCATTATCGAGGTGCCTGTTTCAACCCTTAAAGACTCTTCTTCAACCTACAAACAAGGCCTTCTTTGCCTTTTTCTATGAAGCCTTCTCGCTGCTCCATATAAATTTCTTCCTCCAATTCACCATGAAGGAAAGCAGTTTTTACATCTAACTATTCACATTCTAGGTCTAAAGCAGCAACTAGACCAAGAATGACTCTAATGGATGACATTTTAACAACGGGTGAGAAAATTTCAATGAAGTCAATAACTTCTCTTTGGGCAAAACCTTTCACCACCAATCTTGCTTTATACCTCTCATTCTTTTCGTCACCTTCATGCTTAATCCCATACACCCATTTGTTTTGTAGAGCCTTTCTACCTTTTGGGAGGTTTACCAACTCCCAAGTTTTATTTCCCTGCAAAGAGTTCATTTCTTCTTCCGTTTCTTTCTTCCATTCTTTATTGTGCTCGACTTTACAAGCTTCTTGAAAACAATTAGGTTCACCTTCATCAGTCAAAAAAATATAGTTTGAAGGAGGATACATTTGCGAAGGCTTATGAGGCCTAAAAGATCTACGAACCAACTGTGGTGGTGCAAGCATCAGGTTGAATCTCCTGTAAAGGTTCCTGCAAGATTCCTTCTTCTTGTTGTTCATTATTTACCACTTTTTGTTCTTCATGCTCCTGAATTTGCTGTTCATTTTCTTGTATTGGTGGTATGTTTTCCTGCTACTCTTCAAACCTATCAATAACCTTCTTAACCTCCGACTCACCTACATTCCTCTTGAATATTTCTGACTCATTAAATATAACATCCATGCTTCTAATAATTTTATGTTTGACTGGATCCCATAGACGATAACCAAGATCTTCATTCGTATATCCCAAAAAAATGCATTTCATAGATTTATCATCTAGCTTAATTCTATTTTCTTTGGGAATATGCACAAATTCTTCACATCCAAAGATTTTCAAGTGAGAATAATTCAAATTCTTACCAGTCCAAACTTCTTCAGGGATACCGCAATCCATGGCTATAGTTGGAGATCTATTTATGAGGTAGCAAGCGGTCCTCACTGCTTCAGCCGACAAATTCTTCTCCAAACTCGAATTGGACAACATACTTCGCACCTTTTCCATAATGGTACGATTCATCCTTTCTACGACACCATTTTTCTGAGGAGTACCAGGCACATTCTTCTCATGCTTTATGCCAAACCTGTTATAATATTCCTTAAATGCATTTGAGCAATATTCTCCACCATTATCTGTTCTTAAACACTTCAGCAATTTGTTAGTCTCTCTTTTAACAGTAGCATGGAAGTTTTGAAATATTCCAAACACTTCACATTTATTTTTTGTAGGGTATTCCCAAACTTTCTTGGATGCATCATCTATAAATGTTACAAAATATGATGCTTCTCCTAATGATTTGATGTTAACAGGCCCAAACACATCCGAGTGTACCAATTCTAACACATTTTTCTTTCTCTCATGGCCAGTCGTAAGGAATGAAACCCTTCTTTGTCTACCATTTATAAAATTCTCACAAAGATCAAGATTGTAGTATTTCAAACCTGGTAATAAATTTTTATCAACAAGGATTTTTAAGCCTTTCTTGCTCATGTGACCCAAACGCTTATGCCACAAATCTATTGAATTTCCTTCTTTTGTGACAATAGCCAAATCTGATTTTCCTATTAGTGTCTTCAATGTGTATAATGTTCTTGTCTTGGGTCCTTTGGCCACGACCAATGCACCTTTGCTAATTTTCCAACCTTCTTTTCCAAAGCTTGTCGAATAGCCTTCATCATCTAGTCGTCCCATAGAGATTAAACTCATGTACATTTCTGCTACATGCCTGACCTATTTCAACAATAAATTTTGTCCATCTTTCATCTTGATCTAGACATCGCCCACTCCAACAATACTGCAAAAATGATTATTCCCCAAATGCACTCTACCATAATCACTAGGATTATATGAAACAAAACTATCTTTGCATGGGGTTACATAGTGAGATGCCCCAGAGTCAAGGATCCAATCAAAGCTACTGCTAGATGTATATACACATGCATCCTCTACTGAAACAGTAAACAACACATCACCATCTGTGGCTATAGCAGTAGTCTCACCTTCATTTGTGTTGGATGACTTGTGATTTGTACTAGACGATCTTTGATCCTTTTGCCCTTCCTTCCAAATTCGACATTCTTTCTTCATGTGCCTGGGTTTGACACAATGAAAGCAGATGATCCTTCCTCTCCTTTATTTTCATTGGCCTCTCAATCTTGATCGCCCTTGCTGGCCTCGATCCATTCTCCTACCATGATTAGCTAGAGCTAGATCCTCTCCTCCCTGGTTTTCTGCAATTGACTTGCGTTGCAACTCCTCATTCATTAAACTGCTGCTGACATCATCAAACTTCAGGGTCCCTGTAGTTGTTGAAGTGCTCATAGCTACAGTTAAATTTTCCCAGTTGTCTCGCATAGAACACATTAGCAAAATAGCTCTAATTTCATCATCTAAAATGATTTTAACAAAGGAAAGTTGATTAGTAATAATATTAAATGCATTCAAGTGCTCAGCAATTGAAGCACCCTCCTTCATTTTGAGATTATAAAGCTTCTTCATAAAGAACACTTTGTTTGATGTTGTGTTCTTCTCATATAGATCATGGAGCTTCTTCCATAATCCTTCAGTTGTCTTTTCTCTGGACACATTGAAATAAGCATTATTTGCTAAATATTGGCAGATTGTTGTAATCGCCTTTCTTGATCTTAGGTAAGGTCTTTCAAGAAAAGAATGAAATGAGTTAGGGTCTTTAAAGAATCCGGGAGTGCAACGTGACCCCCTTATCCATATAATCCGATGTCTAGAGAAATCTATTTCTATCTAGTGAACGAATAAAGGCTATCTAGCTTATTCCACTCTTCATTTGTCATCGATGAGGGTTTCTTTGTTGTGCCCTCAATCGACAAATACTGATCCTTTAAAATCAGTATATCCTGCATCTATGATTTCCATAGGGAAAAATTAGCCCCGCTCAACTTCTCCATATTTGTAAGTGTTGTCTCCATTTTCAATCAAATTCACGCCCCAAAACACAAAAAAACCCACTCAAAAATAAAACTTTAATTATTACTCTTTAAAATTTAGTAATAATGACCTTCCTCCTTTTAAAATACTCTTTTCAAAATTCCTACTCCTTTTTAAAATGTACTTTTCAAAATTCCAACATATAATTATATATGTTTCATAATAAATATAAAAACATATATAATGTTTGAACCTTTTCACATTTCACACATGCATATGTTGGTTTGAGAAAAAACCCTTGACGTATACGTGTAAGCTTGATGTAAAAAAAACTTATGAACACCACGTTTCAACTCCAATCTCCACAAATCTCCACTTTTCAAACTCCAGAAACATGTTTCAACATAGTTCCCCAACCTTCATTTTCTTGCAACAACTGTCTTTTAGTTCTAGCGTTCCTTAACTATTTCCTGGACAGATCGTTCAACAACTCTAGGGGTAACAACCAACGTTTTAATGAATGTTGTCAGAGCAAGGCGATGGTAGTAATCAACTTGCGCAATGGATATTCGAACAAGGCTCTGATACCAATTGTTAGATTAGAGCATACATAACACACAACGGAATTATACTCAAAGACTTAGACGGCAATAGCAGAGAATAATTCACAGAGATAGACAAATGGAAAAACAACAAGATTACTTAGTCAGAAACAGTGGAATAGATAAAACAATCACTGGAGAACAGAAATCACTTTGCATTACTTAAAAGGCTTGGGCATTGGCTTGCTTTCCTTGGCCAGAGAAATTACCAATTTATAGAGGCAGAAGAAGGATCTAGAATCATGTATGTGATTTAGGTGGAGATCTGGAATGACCTAGAAACTAATGGTGGTGTAAGAAGATCTAGAATCCTGCATGTGATTCTAGAAACTACTTGTGGTGTAGAAGGATCTAGAATCCTACATGAATTTGGCTTCCCACTTAACATTCTCCCACTTGAAGCCAAATAAGAGTGATCAAGTCACACTGAGTCCTACCATGCCTCTACATAAATCACGTTTATTTCGCAGTAGAATCTTAGTGAGCATATCAGCAGGGTTCCTATCCGTATAAATCTTTTCCAAGGATAACTATTCTTCCTCCAACACATGCCGGATCTAATGGTACCTTAAGTCAATGTGCTTGATTTTTTAATGAAATGCTGGGTTTTTCGCCAAGTGAATGGCACTCTGACTATCACAATATAACACATACTTGTCCTGCTTTATTCCTATCTCTCCTAGGAATCGTTCCATCCACAACATCTCTTTACAAGCCTCTATTGTAGCTATGTACTCTGCTTCTGTTGTAGAGAGGGCTACTATTCTTTGTAGACTTGAAACCCAAGACACTGCTGCACCTGCAAATGTATACAAATATCCTATAGTGGACTTTTTGGTATCCATGTCTCCAGCCATATCTGCATCTGTAAATCCTTCAAGAATAGTCTCATCATGACCAAAACATAAACAATAATGTCTAGTACCCTTGAGATACCTCAAAATTGGTTTCTTCTTAGTTTTCTGCTAGACTTCTTAGTTCCTCAGTGGCAGCATGAACCTCTCTAACCATGGAAATGATCTTTTCCACTCCAATTACTTCTATGTGAACAGGAAGATGCCCACGCTCTTTGGAACGAACATCCGAAGATTAGATGTAAGGTTGTTCATTGTCCATCATTTGAGATAGTGAAGTCCAATGTCGGCATAGGCCTTTAGATTAAAGTGTCAGTACACCTTATTACAAATATTTTGAAGGACAAGAGGAGGAGTCCATTGAAGTGGTTAGGGATTTTGCAGATTATAAGTGACATTGAAAATTTCATCTGAAGCTTGTGTGTTGAACATAACTAGAAACAAGACAAAAGGGCAGAGATATTGTAGAGATCGTGAGCTCATCCACAACCTTTTGAAGGAACACAATCTCGCTATAGGGGTGATCTAACTAAGTTGAATTATAATAGATCTCTCCGGGTGTTTTTCAATGCAATAGATTGTTAAGGGCCATGGGGATAGCATTTCATTTTCTAACCAAAGAATGTGGAGAAAAAAAACAAATTGTCCAATGTTTGTGCTGTTCTACATAAGAGGCATGTTATTCAGTCATTTGTTTTTTGTTTCTCAAGTTGTTTGAGATAAAATGTGAACATAATTGAAAAGAAGGAGATGTAGCTCACAAGTGTGGCCTGCACCTGGAGACTACACTCAAAACAGAGAGATCACTCTCGTACACTCTATTACCATCAATGAAAGATTACATCGTTTAAGTACAACTTTAGAAATCATGAAGTTGCAACCAAACTCCTAAATTCTAGGAACAAATCCTAAACTAAGGAGATACGTTACAATTATGCAATAATTTCTCCATTAATAAAAAATAATATTAATTATTTTCAACTCGCCCACCTTAATGGAGAAAGGGTTCTCCTGGACTCCTAACATCCCTCTAAACAATTCAAACTTCACCCGTGCAAGAGGCTTTGTAAAAATATTAGCCACATTGTCACAAGTTTTACAATATTCAACAATAATTACCTTTGACTGTACTTTCTCTCTGATAAAATGGAGCTAGGTGTCTATATGTTTAGTGTTTTTATGAAACACTGGATTGTGTGCCAATTTAATGTTGCTCTGGTTGTCACTTTTGATGGAAGTGGAATTCTTTTGTTCTTTTCCTGCATCATTGAGAAGCCTTCTCAACCAGATTGCTTCACACGTCGCTGCACACAATGCTTGATACTCAGGCTTCACATGATGACAAAGCTACAGTGCTCTGCTTCTTGCTGCTCCATGCTCTGACCCCGGATCCTATGCTGAATGCGTAACCTGTGATGGACCTTCGACCATCCAAGTTACCTGCCCAGTCTGAGTCTAAAAAACCTGCTAGAGTAACATCAGATGCGTCAGTGTATAAAATACCATAGTTAACAGTACCACAAAGATACCTCAACACGCTTTTTGCTGCTACCCAGTGACTTTCAAGTGATTTTGACATGAATTGGCTCAACACACTAATAGAGTATGCCAAGTCAGGTCTGGTTGTTGTAAGATATATCAAGCTGCCAACCAGCTGTCTATACATTGTAGCATCAACCTCTTTAGTGCCATCGTCACTGCTCAACTTCAGATTTTGCTGCAAAGGTGTCGCTGTTGATCTACACTGATCCATACCAAACTTTTCCAACATATTTCTGGCATACTTCTCTTGGGTAAGAAAAGTTTGCCCAGTATCTCTGCATACTTCTAGTCCCAGACAGTAATGAAGGCTTCCGAGATCTTTCATCTCAAAAATTTGTGCCATAAGCCTTTTGATTCCTCTGATTAAATCATATGCATCTCCTGTTATAATCATGTCATCTACATACAAAGAAACCAAATAATCTGCCCCTGATTATTGTACTTGGTATACAAATTTGGGTCATTTAAACATCCATGAAAGCCATACTCTAGAAAGAAAGAATCAACCTTTTTGTACCAAGACCTGGGTGCTTGCTTTAAACCATATAAAGCCTTTTTCAATCTGCAAACAAGATGTTCCTGCCCCTGCTTTACAAATCCTTCTGGTTGTACTAAGTAAATTTCCTCTTTTAGATCACCATTTAAAAATGCAGATTTAACATCAAGCTGGTGTAATTCCCAATTACATTTAGTAGCTAAAGCAATAAGCATTCTGATTGTATTTAACTTTGCTACAGGTGCAAAAGTATCATCAAAATCTATACCTTCTTGCTGTGAATATCCTTTTGCAACCAGCCTAGCTTTTAATTTCTATATACTTCCATCTACATTCATTTTTTATTTAAACAGCCATTTACATCCTATGGGGGTTTTATTCTTAGGCAACTCAACTAAATCCCAAGTATCATTTCTAAGAATTGATTCCATCTCTTCATTCATTGCAACCCTCCACTCCTTAAATTGACTAGCTTCTTTGTAATTAGTGGGCTCTACAATGTTCAAAACATTTGACATCAAAGCATAGTCTCTCAATTTTAATGGCTTTTGAGTCTTCCTACCTGATCTCTTTGGTAGGGGACTTACCTCAAATTTGTTTTCTTCAGCTATCACTGGGCTTGCATTATCACCTTCTTCCTGTTCTTTTTACTCTTCTTTCTACTCCTGCTCTCTTTCATCCTCATTGCTTTCATCCATCAACAATGGAATGTGTCAATCATCACCAGTGCCATCTTTCCCTTCCCGTATCTGTTCATGAAACACTACATCCCTGCTTGCAAATGTCTTACGAGACTCAGGATTGAATAATTTATATGCTTTAAATTCTGTGCCATAACCAACAAAGATGCATCTAATTGCTTTAGGGTCTAATTTCTTCCTATCAGCTTTCAGTATATGGGCAAATGCTTTTGACCCAAATACTCTTAGATGGTTTACTGCTGGTTTAAATCCATATAAAGCTTCAAAAGGAGTTTTGAAGCCAAGATACTTGGTAGGACTTATGTTCTTCAAATATACAGTAGTGTTAATAGCCTCTGCCCAAAAACTATCAGACAGACCCTTACGTTGTAACATGCACCTTGCGCACTCCACCAAGGTTCTGTTTTTGCGCTCTGCAACTCCATTCTGCTATGGTGTGTGTGACACTGTATATTGCTGAACAATCCCGTGATATTTGCAGAATTTCATGAATTCCCCTAGCTTGTATTCTCCCCCTTGATCAGATCGGAGAATTTTTATACTCTTACCAAACAGTTTTTCCACCAAGGTTTTAAATTCTATAAAGCACTAGAAAGTCTGACATTTCTTACTCAAAAAATAAACCCATGAATATCTAGTGCAGTCATCAGTAAATAACAGAAAATAATATGCTCCTCCTAGCGACCTTGTCTGCATAGGTCTGCATATATCAGTGTGCACTAGTTCTAAAATATTTTTTTCCTTCCTCTTATCATGCACAAGAAACTGTTCTCTATGCATTTTACCTAATGCACAACCATCACAATTTAACTGAATATTATAAAAGATAGGGAGCCCCTCAACCATACCTTTCTTCTGCAATAACATGAGGTCCTACAAATTCAAGTGACTGAACCTCTGATGCCAGAGTTGTTCGGCTGTCAATCCTCCTGCAACCATGGCTCGCTTTGGTATACTCTTTGCATCCAGTCTGTATAGGCTTCCAACTCGCATGCCTGTTGCAACTATTTCATTCGTGCAATCCTTTATCACACAATTAGTCTTGAAGAACTCGACTTGCATATCTTGATCAGCCATCATGGATATAGATATCAGATTTTTCTTAATTCCAAGTACATATAAAACATTTTTAAGTTGACTAATTTTTCCATTTGGTAACTTCATTGGAATCACCCGATAACCTTTAATCTCGTATCCACTATCATCTCCTAAATAAATTTTTGATCCATTTGTACTTTCTTCAAGACTATCAAAAAATTCCTTTTTACCTGTCATGTGTGAGGATGCTCTAGAATCGACATACCAAATATCGTCCTCATTAGATGTTGAAAGGGCACACTCGACTGTGAACAGTCGAAATTCATGACTGAAGTCTTTATCTTCTTCTTCAACAAAGTATTCTCTGTGCTTTGCATTTGCCTGCTTCCTCTTTGTATCATCAACCTGCTTCTTAAAGCATTCATTCTGTATATGACCCTACTTTCCATAATAATAAGATTTCTTTACAGAATGATTTGCAAGCATACCTTTATGAGAGTTCTTCTGTGATGTTCCTCCTTTCTGCTGTGATCGTTGTTGTGGCCACTTTCCTTTGAATGGTCGTCGTTTTGCCATTAGCAGAAGATCATCATTTTGGGGGTTCAGGTTCTGTCGTCGCTCCTCCTCTTGCAGCAAGATCCCCATCAGATCTTCAAATGTGGGCACTTTCTCCCTTGCTGCCAATTTAGTGACAAACATTTGAAATTCATCACGCATCCCACTCAGTGCGATTGAGACGAGATCAGAGTCAGACATCGCCTCTCCGATGTCCGCCAATCCATCCTTCACATCTTTAATCCGCGCAACAAATGCAGCTGCAGTCTCCCTTTCGTCCATCCTTATTGAAAATAGCTTGCTTTTAAGCACCATAATTCGACTTGTGTTCTGGGTCTGATACAGATTCTTGATGGTCGTCCAGATCTCCGCAGACGTTTTACATTCTCTGATGTGCGGGATAATACTGTCCTTCACGGACATCTTCAGCAACACTTTCGCTTTGTTCTCTCGTTTTTCCCATTCTTGCTCCTATGTCCCTGCGTTCGGCTTTAGCTCATCACCTGTAACTGTGGACCAAGAATTCACACCCTCAAGCAAGATCTGGATCATAAACTTCCAATTCTTGAAGTTAGATCCATCGAGTTTTCTAGACTCATGAAAGTAGGATTCCATCATATTACTCATTCTGATCAGATATACAAAATGAATCTACCCAACAGTAAAAAAAAAACGATACCTCTCAAATTGATCTGTCACTTCTGCCACCGATCTACAGTATCTGGCAATCCCGCTCCGATGAGCAAATTCGGCGTTTTTCAATACAGCCGAAAAATCGATCTGATCAAAATTGATCTGATCTGCCTCTCCCGGATAGATCTGCAACTTTGTCGATCTGCACCCCTCGCAAATCACCAAAAGAAGATGAGGTTTCCCGTAGATCCCCTTGAAGGTGAGTTGGCACTCTTCCGAGCGAAAAATCCGCGCCAAGAAAAAATCCGTGTGAGGAAAAAATTTTGGCGCACTTTTCCTGTAAAAATCTACGCCTATCCAGTACCTTGGCCCGCCGGCGCGCTTAATTTCCATATAGTCGTGCCAGTCTGGTAGTCTGGCGTGCTTCCAAGCCAAAAACTCGCACCAACCCCCTTCTTCTCAGGAAAAAAAACTTCCAAGTCCGAGCCAGGTGTTATGTAGTCCACCTGCTCAATTGAGCACAAAGCTCTTGTGTACACGCGGCCACAGAGGCACTTCAAGCCACACTGGCAATTCTACCACACAGGCAAGCTAGCTACAAAGGCACTTCAGCCACAAAGGTGATAAAAGATCAAGCTCACCCAATCTGAGCTCTGATACCAAGATAAAATGTGAACAGAATTGAAAAGAAAGAGATGTAGCTCACAGGTGTGGCCTGCACCTGGAGACTACACTCAAAACAAAGAGATCACTCTCGTACACTCTATTACCATCAATGAAAGATTGCATCGTTTAAGTACAACTTCAGAAATTATGAAGTTGCAACCAAACTCCTAAATTCTAGGAATAAATCCTAAACTAAGGAGATACGTTATAACTATGTAACCATTTCTCCATTAATACAAAATAATATTAATTATTTTCCACTGTTTGTGATCTTTTAGGCTTGCTCTGTGGCTTGAGGAGCCCGACTCAAGAGCATCAAGGTCACCTAGGGATAGTCGTTAAAGTCACTTGGGGATATCATCCCCTTTAGGGGACTCGATATTTTAGCATGTCTCCTCCCCTAACATAGGACACAACCACCCCTTGTTAGGTTTGATCCTAGGTTGTCTCGCTAATGAGGCCCATCATCAATGGGGTTGTGCTAGTGAGAGTTGACACTTATTATTAGTATATTATATTTATTTTTGCGAGTAAAATTATATGAAGAACCAACTATTGAATAAAGTAATATAATTAAATTAGTGGTTCTCCATGTCTTTTGGTGTCAAGAGAAAGTATTGCTAATTTGATTATGTGAGTCTATTATATGTTGATGTGTCTTGTTGTGCTTTGGGCTTCATGAACATCTATTACAGGTTATCCATGTGTTTGTAAATTTATGTATGTCAAAAGGTCAATGGTATGGTTGACTTATGGATAAGCTCATTACGTAGGAAACTTACCTATATAACTAGAAGTATGTATTTTGATGCATACTACTAGGATGGAAGCATGCCCATAGAAATATTCAGTGTCTAGGCTATTCTTCACAGTAGTCAAGAAGCGTTAATTGTACAAATTTCTTCAACAATGGTCAAAGGTAGTAACATTTTAAATGGAAGTCAAATGACAGCTCAAAGATGAAGGGGTGAATAAATAATGGTTTTTGAAAGATTTCAGAGTGGGTGTGAGCAATGATGAAGAATAGTGAGACATAAATCATTTTGTAGTTGTAATGTGTGTTTTTCCATATTTACCATGTAAGAATTATCCGAAGGACTTGAAAATAATGCTTCCATGGCTTCCATGATAAGTTTGGATTTGGTTTGAGATTTCTAAAAAGTTGTTGAGACATCTTCTCAAATCCTATTTATAATTTCTTAATAAAACAATATATATGCACCATATTTATGAATAAAATATATTTTTTTATTTGTGCAAATTATTATTTTTTTCTCTAAATATATTAATATTTTCAAATATCCATTTTAAATAATAAAAAATTACAATTTTACTCAAAATTATATAACTGAATTTTAACAATAATAATCAAAACATAAAACAACTAAACTTCAAGTATAAATGTATAATCTAAGTAAACTTAAAAAATTTAATTAAAAAATAACATAAAAAGGTTAACAACAACGGTATAATATTACATATATATACTATACCTTCCTTTATATCTGCATAATATTACATATATATTACAGTTTTCTTTTAAAAATGTATATTATTAAATATATATTACCGCTACGTTCACGATAGCTAATTGACGAGCTTGTATTATTTAAAGTTGTGTAAGTAATGATGTGTTTTATTCACATCACTTCGTTATAAAACCTATGAACCGTATATGATATATTCTTTTATAAACAACCAGTATCACGTCATTCTTTATTCACGTTTTTGTCCTTTTGAGTTTAAGTTGTGAGAAGCTTGAATATGCAGACATTCCTTCACGTATTTTTCTTGAAGTTTCTCGCTTGCCAAAGGAAAGTTGTCGTCCACGAAAGCCGCCGCACCCGAGCTAGCAATGTTTCTCACGCCATTCGCTATACCATATATCTGGTATTTTACCATTGTTACAAACTGAAGATAAATTTTCATCATCAATCTCTCCGCAAATCTACACCGAACAAATGAAGTTCCTTCAACAAGCTGCCAGAAAAATTTGCCAGAGTTGAATGATCTTTCCAAATTGCTATCAGGTCCCGGTAGCATTTGGTATATATTCACTTTATATTAAGCCAATCTCCTATATGTAAAGACCTTCGGAACTCACATTTTTCCATTTCTTCGAGTTAACAATTTTTGTAAGCTTTATATATTTTGATATTCCAACCTTTTTAAAAATAGATATTTTCATGTTAAAATTTATGAAAAAAAAAAAATTGTAAACTAAATTCTCAAGTCAACATTCAACATAATTCAGCCTAGATTTAATTAAGAAAAAACAGAACAATTTAGATACTCCATACACCACCATATCTGGAATCTTTCTTTAATGGATATAATTTGTACATATGTCCAATACTCTTTCCCAGTTTGAAGTTCTTGCAATTATCTAGCATTAGTTTTGTCCGCAATCTCCATGTAACAAGAAAAGAAGCATCTCGATAAACTATATTATATTGACCAGAGCAACTCAATAATCGTTATTATATTCACCAGACAAAGTGTTCTGTTCAAATGCCTTCACTCTAATTTGCAACCAACGTGCTTCAGCACTTGCTTATACAAAACTGTTTCAGATATTTGGTAATCGTTCATATGTTTTTTTGTTTCCAACTAAAAGAGTTTCCTTATAAAGTTCATCTCCCGTGTGAAACGCAGATGGTTAGCATAAATGTTTTACTCGTTATCTTTTAATTTCAGAAGAAAATTTAAAACATCATTTATTATATTTATTTATATAAATAAGTATAAATATAAAAATTAGTAACATAATCCATAACATCAAATATATCTTGAAGCTTGAGGCGCTCTGGCTGTGTGCTCTAGGGTTTTGGATTTTTGCAGAAATGGCAAACGGTCACTGACTGCAACATCCCTGCATCTACTGACAGATTCAGATATCGTTCTTCTTAGGTATGTGGGAGCACTCTCCCATGGAGCCTCTGCCGGGAAGGGCGATGCACCTTCCCCACAAAATGACAAGGAGCAGATTCCAAATCAGGAGGAAACAGAAACTAAACATCTGCAAAAGGACAATGAGGATCTGAACCGTAACCACACAACACAAGACGAACAGCAGCCGATGATTCGCTCAGCAACATGCAATCCTGTGGCATGTATACCCCCGAGTGTTGTTTTGCCAGGCCACCAGATCAATGCAAGAATAGAATACATGAAAGATCACGTGTTAATCGAGAAGTTCATTGGCTTATGGCCGATGGAAAGAGCTAGATACCGCTAAGTGGCACCACAAAGGACATATAACCCTACAGTTAGGTCCAAAAGGGTTCTTCACTGCCATCTTCAACTGCTTGGAAGACAGAAATATGGTCCTGGATGGAGGACCTTACTTCTCCAATGCAGCAAGTTTGTTTCTCAGAGGCTGGGTGGAGCGCTTCAACCCGAACAAGGACGATCCCAGTTGGGCCCCAGTCTGGATCCGTCTATATTCATTGCCGGCAGAATATTGGGAGGAAGACTCTCTGCAAGCTATTGGTAACACTCTGGGCGAGTTTGTCAAGATAGCATAGGAAACAAAATCTTGCAGATATACCTCTTTTGCTCGCATATGTGTCTACATGAACCTCAACCAGGCTCTCCCCGACGCGGTAAGCATATCTCACTATGATATTGAATGTGTCCAGTCTATTGATTATAAACATGTGCCATTTAGATGCTGAAGATGTCATGCCCTAGGGCATTTATTCAGAGACTGTCTGTTAACTCAAAAACCCTCTACCGCCTCTGGTCCGGAAGCCTCGGAGGCAGATGGTTTCATTAAAGTAACAAATCACCGAAAATCCCATAGAAAACAGGCTTCAAAAGCCAAAGTACAGCAACCTAGTCCTCATATGCCTTCAACAAGTAATTGTTTTGGTGCTCTGACTACCCAAATGGACAAGCATTTGGATTCTCCCGCACAAACAGAGCCAGAGTCAAGGAAAACCTTACAAAACAAGCAGGCAAATCCCGATTCGCCTATTACAGAAAAGATAGGTAAGGAAATATCTACATCAAACAAGCAAAAAGAAACATTCTGGACCACTCAAGTCATACCCATGGAGATTCCACAATCGATTGTCAATCAAGAAGAGGAACCGATTGAAGAATCAAATCATCCTCAGTTTATGGAGGAAGAAACAGAAGTTATAGATATTGGGGATCTGGACATCACAGGTCTGGAAAAAGCATGTACAACAAACAACTTTGATAATATTCCTGCAGGACAATTGAAAAACCTAGAAGAAGTCCTCTCTAGGGCGCAGAGACAAAAAGCTCTAGGTATACAAACTGGAGGCCACTGGGATGGCAGACTCATGGCCAAAGATCTCAAAAAAAGGGGAAGGAAAACATATCGGCAAAGAACAATCACAGTAGGGCGGATTCTAGTGTATTCAAGTAGGTATTCCAAGCTAACCAAGTACTAAAATACTGAAAAAAATCCTTCCCAATGAAATTAATCTCTTGGAATATAAGGGGTCTCAATGGCCCTAGGAAAACTCGAATCCTCAAAAGAATGATAAAGCAAGAAAAACCTCATGTATTGTTCTTGCAAGAAACCAAATCCAGCTCTATAACAGTAGACATATTAGCTTCTAAAATATGGCCTGGGAGCTTCAATATGGCGGTGGATGCTATTGGAGCCTCTGGAGGCCTAGCAATAATCTGGGACTCAAAAGCCACTAGGCTCGACAATTTTCATGCACACAGGAACTTTCTACAAGCAATCTTTCATATAATAGGCACAAATATCCATGGGTTACTTACCAATGTTTATTTTCCTTAGGAAACTTCTCTTAAAGCTGGAATTTTAAATTCTCTCTTTGAAATTAACAACACCAGATCGCTCCCTCTTTGGATCGCTGGGGGTGATTTCAACATGATTACAAAAATAGAAGAAAAGAGAGGAGGAAGAAGCATAGGAATACAGGAAGGAACAATTTTTAAAGACTTCACTCAAAACAACTGGCTCATTGATCTTCCTTTCAACAATAGCCTATTCACTTGGAATAACAGAAGATCGGGAAATCAACAAATAGCTTCTCGGCTGGACAGATTTCTACTTTCGGACAATGCCATTCATCTAGGTGGAGACTTCGCGGCCTCTATCCTGCCATTCTCAGGCTCGGATCATTGGCCCATTTCTCTTCAATGGTCCCGTCCGGGGAACATGCTTCGCAGACCCTTCCAATTTCAAGCCTTCTGGCTGCCTCATCCAGAATTCCAAAATTTGATCAAGACAGAATGGAACAGTTTCTCTCCTCCTCCAGGATCCAAAATGTTCCAATTCCAGCAAAAGCTCAAGCACTTAAAAGCCGAGACTAAGCATTGGAACCACACATCTTTTGGCAATATTTTCCAGGGTAAAGAAGCACTAGAGAACGAAATGAAGCAGCTACAGCAGAAGCTTATCATAAGTGGCAGAACAGAGGAACCTTCAAAACATGAAAAAATTCTTGAAATGCAGCTTGCTGAAAAGGATAAACAAGAAGAAACATTATGGAGGCAAAAGTCAACGTGGCTCAAGGATGGAGAAAAAAACACAAAATTCTTTCACAGAACTACAATCTAGCATAGGATGCATAATAATATAACACATATTCAAAACGATCAAGGCATCAAAGTGGAAAAACACGACGAAACTGAAAGCACTCTAGTAAATTATTTCAAGCAGATGCATCGGGAGCCAAATGGTGACAGATCTCAGGCTATTGAGGAAATTACCTGAAATATCTCCAAACTCATCTCAGAAGAGCACAACCAAATGCTTCTCAAGTCCGTGGATATTAAAGAAGTGGAATAGGCAGTGCGTCAACTGAAAGCAGGCAAAGCCCCAGGCCCGGATGGCTTTACCTCTAATTTCTTTCACAGCTTCTGGGAACTCATCAAGATGGAAGTTTGGCAAGTGGTGGAGGAATCTAGATCCTTGAGATGGATGTTTCCGGGAGTGAATGCTACTTTCATAGCTCTAGTTCCAAGGTGGATCATCCAAGTACCCCTGACAAGTACAGACCGATAGCTCTGTGCAATATAATCTATAAAATTGTGTCTAAAATTACAGCATCACTTCTTCTTCCTCTCATCGTCTCGCCTGAGCAATCGGGATATGCTGAAGGGAGACAGATAACAGACGAGATCATTCTGACTCATGAAATAATTCACTCTCTGAAAATCTCTAAAAAGCCAGGTATGCTCCTCAAATTGGATCTGTCTAAAGCTTTTGATAGTCTTAGTTGGGTATACATTGAAAAGATATTATTGGCTTTTGGCTTTGCTGCTCCCTGGGTTCGATGGATTATGAGCCTCATTTCTTCCTCCTTTTTCTCTATCCTTATCAATGGCATTCCCTCCTCAACCTTTCATCCCTCTCGGGGCATCAGGCAGGGAGACCCCCTTTCTCCCTTTTTGTTTGTTATAATGGCCGAGGGTTTAGGACGTAGTATCAGGTCAGCCCAGCAATCAAAGCGTCTCAAAGGCCTCTCCCTCCACAATTCCCCTGCTTTCACCCACCAGCAATTTGTAGATAATAATATGTTGTTCGGGCACCCCTCTGTCCAGGAAGTGCGCCAACTCAAAGCCCTTTTGCCTAATTTCTTGGAAGCCTTTGGTGCATCTATCAATAAAGCCAAATCTCAGATATTCTTCTTTCACACCCCCCCTCCCATAAAAGCGGCCATTATCCGTATTCTAGGCTTCTCTTCTGTTAGCTTGCCCTCTACCTATCTAGGTGCGCCTCTGATAGCCTCTGCCCTAAAGCACTCATCCTGGAATATCTTGCTAGAAAAGTTAGAGGTGTCTCTGTCTTCTTGGACCCATCAATCTCTCAACATGGCCATCCAATTAGTCCTCATAAAAGATGTTCTTCAAGCTATGCCCTTATACATTTTCTCCATCCTTGCGGCACCTAAATGGGTTCTCAAGGAACTCATCTCTCTCCAAAGATCCTTTCTTTGGGGCAGTAATGGACTCAAGCAAAAATGGGCTCTTGTCAAATGGACCACAACATGTCTTCCAAAAAAAGGAGGAGGTATTGGTTTGCGAGAACCCTCCCACAGCAATGAAGTTATGGGGGAAAGAATATGGTGGAAATGGCTAAATGAACCTCGCACACCTTGGGCCCTGCTATGGACTGCCAAATATGCCCGAAACTGTCCAATGGAGGAACTAATTAGACTATCAGAGCTCAACTCAGGATCAATCATGTGGAATTCAGCCAAGCAACATAAAAGCCTCATTCAACAGCATAGCTTTTGGGAAATCAAGAATGGCAGCAGTGCAAGGTTTTGGGAAGATTCTTGGCAGCAGATGCCCGCCCTCAAACAACAACTCTCTCTCAATCCTAATCTGATGCCCGATATGCATCCCTTTGATACGGTAGGAAACTTTTGGAGAACCTCTTCACATCTTGAGTACAAAGAATGGCTCCCAGCCTCTTAAATCCTCAGACAGGAGCAGGCACAAATTCAACAAACCCTAGACACAGAACTATTGAAAAGGAAAATTCTGCACTCTGAGGATAAGGACATCCTCAGATGGGGATATGAAGAAAAAGGAACTTTCTCAATGAAAGAGGCATATAATATCCTTATAAAGGATCACATGGTGGTAGATCCGTTATGGAACAAAATATGGGACCCCTCCATATGGCCGAAGGTGTCCACCTTTCTTTCGCTCCTCTGTCACAGCAAGATTCTTACGTAGGATAATCTAAGAAAAAGAAATTTCCATGGGCCCTCCATATGTCCCAATTGCAAACAGAATGAGGAATCCATCATGCACCTGATGCACCACTATCCATTAGCACAAAAGATATGGAAAAAAATTAGCTTTCGCTGCCAAAGGAACAATGGATCCAATGAAGTTATCATGGATACTGTGCGCAATTGGGCCCACAACCCATATCAAAGAAAAATCCTAAACTTCCTCTAGAAACTCATCCCAGGCTTTGTCTTATGGGCTATTTGGAAGGAGAGAAATGGTAGAATATTCAAGGATCACACCAGATCGTTGGAAGAAATATGGGAACTTCTCCACCAAAATATTGAAGAAACCATATTCCTCAAAACCTGGTATCAAGAGGACTTCCCAACCATCCCCCAAGAACAATCAATCTGGAACAATTGGAATTTCCAACGGAAGCAAGATGAGCTAACTACAGGAACAAGGTAGCCAAAGAACCATCAGCCCACGCAATGGACCCCTCCTCCCAAGAACATGTTCCAGCTAAACTTTGATGGGGCCTCAAAAGGCAACCCAAGGAATGCAGGCTTTGGCGGAATTTTTAGAAATCACAAGGGGACTCCAATCCTAACTTTCCTAGGATCTAGAGGATGGGATACAAATAATTCTGCTGAATTGGAGGGTCTATGGCAAGGGCTACTCTTGGCTCATGATAAGGACCTCTTTCCCCTCATAATAGAGGGAGACTCACAAATAATTATCAAAATGGTCTCTAGAATCCTTCAAGGATCCCTAGCTTGTAAAGTTAGCAACAGTTGGAGAATGGAAAACAGGCTACGAGCTATTGAACGTTGGTTCTATTCCCACAGAGCAATCACTCTAAAACACATTCATCGAGAAGGGAATAAAGTGGCGGATTTATTAGCAAATATGGGAGTTGATTGTGGGATGCATCTTTACGTCGGATCACTCTCCCGCTTAGCCACTGCTTCTCAACTCCTGGACTTCAATAATCTAGTGTAGAAGGAAATGACACAGGAGGAGGAAATTCCCCCGAATGCGGGTGACGCTCGGACATTGATTGTCCACCATGCAGATTAAAGAAATCAGGTACTGCCACCTGCAGAGCAGTGTGGCGTCCCAGATCCCTATCTTTCGCAGAAGGAATGTTTTAATGAAGGCAGGACAGTGTAGGGCGGTTGCATTAATGAAGGACGCACTCCAATGCATCCTGCTAATGGTTATAAGCATGACGATATCCTGTGCTCAATCCACCTACGACATTCAGTTCTCTGGTTCTAGGTTTTGGTTTCAGTTATGGTGTGATGATAAGTAAGAGCCTGTCTTCACAGGAAAGTTTCAGGCTCGCTTGGGTTCGTTCTGGCAGCATTTTGAGTGCACCAGCGCTCTCCACAGGGGGATTAGCTCGGTGACTCGGGGTAAGCTATCTGAGATCTTTGATTTTTGTATTGACTGTGCAATCTCTCCGTCTCGTGTCTTCACTGTTTGTGCTCACTGGTCTCTGGTTCAATTTGGTCACTCCCCTGTTTCTAGTCCTAGTTTCTTTGATTTTACTGTTTCTTTTCCCTTGTTTGGTAAAATGAAGCAACATGGCAAGAGGAACCGCTCTGGGGATCGCCAAGGCAGTGGCAAGCGACCTTTTGTTAGCCATTTGGCAGACCCAGCTCACTCGCCCATTAACCATTCCTCCTCTCCTGAGGATTTGCCTCCCCCGAGTCCTACTCGCAAGCCTGTTCCCAATAGCGCCTTCCAAACGACGCATTTCAAGTTTCAGAGTAATTTGAATCGGCCTTTGATTATTGCTCACATTACCATTATTCTGTCGGAGGAATAAAACCAAGTCACCCTTCTGTCCTGCATCGTGCCCAACCCATCTCACAGCAGTGAGCGCTCCATGGATGAGGAAGTATAGGAAATTAAGCAGGAGGTTGAGCCTGGCCAGAAGGATATTCAGCCCCTAAGTATCCCTCCTCTGGATGATAGTGGCCCAATTGAGGCAGAAAGAGATACAGGCACCACCAATCTCGGTAAGGCGACGGATGGCAAGGGGAATCTCAGTATGGGCGGTGCGTGTCGGGATGTTGAGAGGACTCATGGGGAGGATGCGAAAGATGACTGACATGTGTGACAGCATGCCTCTTTTTGTTCCTTGGTTTGTGCTCAGACGACTATCTCCAGGCTTTTTGCTCTCAGTCCGGCTTGGCTCCGTCAATCTCAGGTTTTGGCTTCCCTCTAAGGAAGCGTCTGACCTCTTCCAGGATATCTGCTCTCGGCTTTGCTTATCTGTTTCTCTCTCTTTCTATCAACCTATGTCTGAATATAATTCCAGTTTTGTTGGTTGTATGTTAATGTTTTCCCCAGTTTCTTACAGTTATGGGGCAGTGCTGCAACGTTGATGGCTCTCGGGCTCTGTCCCCTGTAGCCTCAATTCCATGTAAAAATATTTTGAATTTCAATTAATAGAATTTAGTTATTGTCGAGAAAAAAAAAACATCAAATATATCTTTTTTTTATATAATATATAATATATTCATTATATAAAATATATTAAAAATAAAAAAATTAAATATCTTTTTATATAATAATATATCGTTTATCATATAGTTGATACACTATAAGTTAGTAAAATATTCATAACATAAATATTTGTTATAATTTATCCATCTATTTTATTATTATTATGAAAATTATTTGTTTACTATATTAAACAATAAATATATTTAATAGTATAATGTAAAAAAAGTATAATTAATGGTTAAAAGTGTGCAAATTATAATTGGTCTTTATTTATAAAAAACGGAAGAAATGGCTGAGACTGGATTTGGATTTAAAATTAAATAATTTATTTATATAATTTTAATTATTAATTTTTTGAAGTTTAATATGATAATTTTTTAATTAATAATAAATATTCATATTTATTTTTAAACTGAATTATTATATTTAGTAATGGTAATGTACTAATTTTAATATTTTTAATTAGGTACTAATATAGAAATATAAATAATATTCACATTATTTTGTTTTGGTATAATTTGATTGATAGGAACTAATATTTATTTAATATCTTATTGAAAAAGAAAAGAAAATAATCTAGATTTTCTTTTTTAATAGTAAAGAAATAAAGAAATAAAATTCTATTAATTAATAGAAAATGTGTCTGGTGGTGGTAGCACAATTTGAAAAAAGTATGTTGCTAACTCCTTGTCAATCCAAGTGATCATGTCTTACACAATTGCAAAACAGTATGTTCATAGCGCCTTGTCAATCCAAGTGATCATGTCTCAAAAGTTAAGAGAGAAAATGTCAATTAGGGTTATTTCTATAAGTTGAGTGGGATGATTGTTATTGTACCTATACATGTTCAAAAGCCCCATATATTTGATATTTCGGCCTTTGAATCCCTTTCATTCATGAAAACAAATCATTGTTCTAAACATAAATATAGTCAATCAAAAGGGAAATCACATCCAAGAGGCATATCTCCTCCTAGAATCCCTTGCATTCAACAAGACCAATTATTGGTATAAACATGTTATATGAAAAAAAGATCACCACATGGAATGGGCATATTTCCACCTAAAATCTCTTGAAGTTATGAAGTCGAGTGGAACTTAGTACCATACTAAGTAGCGGTGTTCTAGGAGCCCAAATAAAATAATGAGCATATACAAATGAGAATTAGCACAAATTAGTTAGGTGAAAACCAAACATTATCTATCCACACAATGTAGGATAAAGAAACTATCAAGCTACTCCCACAAATTCATAATCAATATGGACATTTTACTAAAGGAAAAAATTTACAATGATCCATCGCTTTAGTTTCTCAATCATTGTAGACCTTGCTAACCATTTTTCATGTTATGTTCCATTCCTAACACTTTCTAACCACTATAAATAGTTCGTTACAATTGCCAAGCATGAACGTCATTTCCTTAAACTCAGCTTCTTGCCTCTTTCTTGGATCTTAGACTTCTATATATATATATATATATCGCAAGGGGTGGCTCAATTGATGATTGAAGTAATGCAAAATATGACATGAAAACATCATGATCATTAATGAATATTAAAAAAAGATATTATAAATAATACATACACATCAAAATCAAATTAACAATTAGAAAAATCTTATACACAATTTTCTTGAGAAAAAATCTCAGTGATCGATCCTTTTAGATTCACAATGCATGTAAGCTTTTCTGAGCATTATCAATCACTTTCTATTCCCAAAGCCATCTACAGATTAAAAAGGGGTAGTTAGATGTGGAAAACATGAGCCACATTTCCCTTAAACAATTTCATACCTCTTTATTGGATGTTAGATTTCAATAATAACATAAACTAAATATCGTATAAAACAATCAAAAAACATGAAACATTATACTATATAATATACTATATAATATATATATATAATACTTACGTATGTGTTTATGAAGTTAACTAATATCAAAATTGATCCCTATCAACACATAATATTATACTCAAGTATAAATAATAATAAATAAATTTTTATTAAAAAATTCCTTAAAAAATCATTTCAAAAAATCTCCCATTACATAATATAAGGAAATAATTAATTACTAATATAGCCAATTTAAATTAAAATCTCATTAAAACCAAAAAAACAATACAAAATTCTCATAAAAATAAACAAAAAAAAAATGAATTTTATTGTATTTTTTAAAATAACAAAAGAGAAACAAAAATCCTAAATAAATAATAAAAAATATTAAAATATAATAATAAAATACATAATAAATAATTTATTTTACATGATTTTAAAAATTATACTTAAATTTTTAAGTGCTAAGCAGAGTTTTCTTTTTCAAATAAATATTACTACATAGCTTTCTATCACACAAAAAAATGTGTATTATTACTAATACCACTTTATAATAATAAAATAGTAAATATTTCCACTTTATACTACTCCATAAAGCAATAACTTATTGCTTTAAAAACCTAAAAACATAACCCTATTCCATTCAGCAATCTAGAAAGATTATGAAGCTACTGCCAGAAATGCATTATGTAGATCGATATTTTTTTCTAAGTACTTCTCAAATCATTTTTCATTCCCAAGGTTCTCTAATCGCTTGAAATAGATGGCGAAGGTTGTGGAACATGAGTGCAATTTGCCTTCAATGAGCTTCGTACCATTTTGTTTGATCTTAGAGTTTTCAATACTATTATATATATGTAATGCGTGAAAGCCTCATGCAGGATAATGAATTATATGTATATGTAATGCGTGAAAACCTCATGCAGCATAATGAATTTTATAATACTAATATATATATATATTAATAATAAAAAAGTTTTTTTTAGTTAAAGTTTAGAAAATAATTAATAAATTTTCAATTTAAATTTAAAAAATTACAAATCTTATAATGAAATTTTCATTGGTAATGATTAACAAGAAAATACTCGTCACAAAAAAAACATAAATAATTAATCAACAAAATGCTTAAAAATAAGCTTACTTTGGTAATGATTAACAAGAAAATACTCATCAGGAAAAAAACATAAATAATTAATCAACAAAATGCTTATAAATATGCTTATATATATTGGTAAAGAATTAACTAATCATTAAGAACAAAGTCACCTATCACAGTTTTCAAAATCATTAAAACTATTCTAAAGTTTAATTGTTAGCATTAATAATAATTATTTCTGATAATATTAGAAGATATTATCATTAATACTCATTGTTGATCATTAACGAACAAAATACTCATAAGTATTGGCAAAGAACTAACTAATCATTAAAAACAATGTCACCCATAACAATTCACAAGCTCATTAAAACTATTCAAAAGTTTAATGGTTAGAACTAATAATAATTATCTCTAATAATATTAGAGGATATTATCATGTATTGTCATTGGTGATCATTGTCCTTAATTTCCATAAGGATAATTATTTGATAACTATAAAAAAAATAATAGTCATCGAAATGATAATCAATCATTATTAATTATGTTCTAAGGCGTTTCCCTTTGAAATGAACTCTACTCTGATCCTTGCTATCTTGGCTATAGACCATTAGATTAAGTGTTAGACGATTGAAACAATTTCCCCTATTAATATTATAACTAACTCGTTAACCCTCAACTCACTCACTCATTAATCCCATAACCTAATTGATTCCAAAGACCGGACGATGCCTCTAAAAGCGAAAGGTTATGGTCAATTTGCATTGAACAAGGGTTTGAGCCGCCTTGCTTTAGTATGCAAATACTTCATCCATAGGATACATTGGTGGAAAAATCTGTTCACAGTGTTGAGATTGAAGATCCTCCTTCTCTCTTTCTTTTGTAGAAAACAATTGCCCTTCTTATTTCTTCCACAGGGATGAAAAGCAATAGTAAGTTTTGATCAAAGGGAACACCAGAACAATGGAGTTGTTCCTGCGCAACTACAGTTCCCTGGTTAAAGACGAGACCTGGTAACATTTTAAGGATATTTTCTTCAATTTAAACGAATTGTTTTCAATTCATTTCATGCTTTGACGATGTTGGAAATAAATGTCTTATGAACGAAGTATATCGTAATGATTCCTACTATCTCTACTAAAGCCTAAAACCTAGAAATACATATGTTGCTCACAACTTATTTTTGGTTATTTTGCAGTGTTTCCAAATATTTCAATTTTCACGTAGTTGCTATTGAACAAAATACCTTTCACATCCTATAAATAACTCTCATAGTAAGTGTGAAAACACTTTCGAAGTAACCAAAAACTAACATAACTAGCCAAGGATTTGAAAACCTGCAGAAGGTTTGAGGTTCTCAATGAAAAATGGCTACGATTGGTCAGCTGTGTTAGTTGTTAGCTAGGTTAGTGCTGACTATTTACCTTTACTCAGCTGCCTACTTACTTTTACTGTTACCAACAACCCTGCCTTTTGATCAACTCTTATTTACCACCTTCGTGCCAAGTTCATCATCTCCAGGGCACGGGCAACAAGAGAACAACTTGGGCAAGCAACAAGTTCGAAGAAGGATGGTCTCTAGTTAACAAGGTTGATGAGGGCAGTGATTCAAGCAGTAGAAAGCAGGCAACAATCTCATAGGTATTTTTTTCAGATGACAAAGTTCTCTATTGCAAAAAGATTCTTTTCAGTAAAACTGATGGTTTAGGTTGCCCTTTATCATGTTTTAACACATATTTTTCTAGCCCTTTCTTATCTTAAAAGTTCTCTATGGTGCAATCCTGGTGCAATTCCTGAAGACTTCATTGTTCCAGTTGTTTAAAATCTGGCCTACCATCATGTAGTATATATAACTGACATTTTCAGTCATTTCTAAAACTCTTCAAGGAAATGCCTCAACGGAACATAGAGTCATGGAATGGGATGATTGCAGGACTTTCACAAAATGGCCTCGTTAATGATGTCGTGAAATTATTTAAGGAGATACCCCAAACAAATGTTGTCTCATGGAATGGGATAGTTGCAGGATTTTCACGGAATGGGTTCATTGATGAGGCCCTCAATCTTTTCAAGGAAATTCCTCAGTGAAACATGACCTTCTGGAATGGTATGATTGCCGGATTTACACAGAACAAGCTTGTTGATGAGGCTGTGAAAGTCTTTGATGAAATACCGCAATGAAATGTGGTTTCATGGGCTGCAATGATTGCAGGATATGTGCAGAATGGACATGGTGAGGAATCCCTGAATCTTTTTCAAAGACTACAATTGGCAAGAGTTAGGCAAGAATTGAAAACTTTTATGAGTATACTGCCAGCGTGTGCGAATTTTGTTGCACTGGAACAGGGTATGGAGATCCACGAAAACACAATTAGATGTAGATTCCAATCTTACACCATTGTCATGAATGTTGTTATAGATATGTATGCAAAATGTGGCAATATAAAGAAGGCATGTGAGTTGTTTAACAAAATGAATCATTGGGATGTTGCCTCATGGACAACCATGATTGTAGGATATGCCATCCATGGGTGTGGCAAGGAAGCCCTTGAACTCTTTGAAAAATGAAACATTAGGGTGTAAACCCAGACCATATAACATTTGTTCATGTTTTGTCTGCATGCAGCCATGCAGGTCTAGTGGATGAGGGCCATAGTAACTTCAATTGCATGAAGGAATAATATCACATCACACCTACAATGGGCCATTATGGATGCATGGTTGACCTTCTAGGTCTTGCTGGGCATCTAGAGGAAGCACAAAACTTCATCGACAACATGCCTATAAAGCCTGATGTGGTTGTCCATAGTTGTCTGCTTACTTCTTGTAGAATGCATAACAATGTAGAGATAGGAGAATGCGTGAAAAAACATATTTTTAATTTCACCCCTACAAATCCTGCCCCCTTTGTACTTCTCTCAAACATCTACACCACAGTTGGTAGGTGGGGTTATATTGAAAAGGTTGGGAAATTAATGAAAGACAGAGACATTAAAAACACCCTGGCATGTAGGTGGATTGAGATCAAGAAGCAAGTGCATGCCTTCCTTGTAGGTGATAAGTCACACCCACAATCACACAAAATATATGCAAATTTGAAGAGATTGTATCAAGAAATGAAGGTGGCAAGGTATGTTCCTTAGACGAAGTTTGTGTTGAGTGACGTGAAGGAGGAAGAGAAGGAACCTATTCTTCTTCACCATAGTTAAAATCTTGCAATCGTATTTGGGCTAATAAACACGCCACCTGGAACAACTATCGAATTATCAAGAACCTTCAAGTGTGTGGTGACTGCCACTCTGCAAGCAAGTTTATCTCAAAGATGGTTTCATGAGAAATTACCTTGAGAGATCCTAACCATTGTCACCATATTAAGGACAGACAGTGTTCTTGTCAGGATTACTGGTGATGATGGATGAAGCAAGCAAAGACCAAAATTTTTCCTTGTATGGAGATATTATCTACCTTGCACTAGTAGCAAGGTTGGAGGGATTCATATTCTTTTTATTTATTCTTTTATATAAATCAAACACATTGGATTGAAGATCCATACATGGTTAAGTATCAATCTTGTATTTTATTGTCACCAATTAAATATATTCATCGGTTTATCATATACATAAAACATTTCATGGGATGATGAGATGCATCTATCATGTTTTTCAATTCTAAAATAAAAAATATCAATGAGATCTAGTTTTTAGGTGGTTAAAGGAGGGTGTTGGTATTTCCCACTAAAGTGAGTTTGTTTTCTCCTTATAGGGTAATTTTCATCTGCAATGAGTCATTTCATCTGGAGAGGTCGGCTTTAGACATCCTTTCACAAGTCGACCATTTGCAATTTCCATTGTCTTGATGGAAGCATTTCAAACAAAAAATTATTTTATTTAAAAAATTAAAATTCAAAATTTAGGGCTTTTTTATCTTGTAGGGCCTTTCAAATTTCTTTTAGTATATTCTAGTCACGTTTGATTCCCAATTTATTTTCTACGAGATATGCTTATATACCTACTATTTATGAAACAAAAATGTATGAAACATATTTTTAAAATATGTATATAGCAGGAGATTACAATGAGGTAAAACGTGGGTATGTGGTCCCCATTAAACATAATTGGTCCACTGTCGTATACAATATAGAGATCACAAATTCCAAAGATTAAGGCTAAAGGAATAATCATAAAAAACAACAACCAATATTAAATAACTCTAGCACAACCACCATCCATCTCAAGCACCTAGAGGTAACATAGAAGCATAGAGTGGTGGTCTATCATCATTATACTTTTAGGACAAACCATCTCTTGCATATGCTAAGAGTATGTGTTTTCTCATAGAAAATCACAGCTTCAAATTCAGAGGGAGGACCAACCATCTCTTGCATATGCTAAGAGTATGTGTTTCCTCATAGAAAATCACAGGTTCATAGTTAGAGGGGGCAGAGTATGTACACCTCTATAATCTTTAGCACTCAAATTGATGCACAGAGGCGGGTCCCTTGCCCCACAAACAAGGGGTTCTCATACACCAATTCAGTGTTTGGCTTGGTTGTAACCTTAAAAATTAATTATCAATTTATCATTATTACTAATTATGATATATATTATTTATTATTGGGAAAAATATGGCTAATAATTTCAATGGTAACATGGTTAACTTTGCCTTCTTTTCCTGATAGTCACATCGTTAATTTTGTCTCTTTGTCCTGATAGCTTGGTCTACTTAGTGTCTAGGTGATTGACCCGCTCTCTCTTGACCAAAGAGACCAAAGAAAAAGAGGGGTATGGTGATACCCAACTCATACTATAGGACTCTTTGGAACTCCCATAAGTGGCAGAGGTGGTCTAAATATATTACCACCTTATTTCGTGTGATTTATATGTAATGATAAACTTGTGATTGTTGCCACTTTGTCAGTCCAAGTATTTATTATGACATCCTTCCTATTAAATAAAGTGCCATTAAGGGATTTTCAAGTACAAAACAAATTTTTTGTTGTTATCATCTCTCGTGTTAAGGGTTGAAAGTAGAGTGGTTCCAAGGTAATTGAAGAGTGTATATTGTCATCTTATTCACTTGTAATTTGTCATTATAGATACAAGCAGAAGTAAGCGAGAGTGTATAATACCACGTTATTTCAGTGCTCTCTATGCATTGTATGCAAAATGCGAACTACAAAGAATAATGCTGGCAAACTATAATAAATGTTCACTATAATTCAAAATATTGGAGCTGTAAACTGTAATTAAACACACAGGACTACAAAGAAAATTGCACGGTGACACCTAAGGATTGTTGTTACCTTGGCAGGCATGTAAATCCATTTTAAGAACATGAAAACTCGTCCAAGAAAGGAAGATTCCTAAAAAAAAAAAAAAGGAAAAGAAAGAAAGAAAAGAAGAAGAAGTTAGTTTTAATAACAAAATTATGAAAAATGACATTTGTGCCCTAAAGCCTATGGCCTATGGAATGTACAAAATTGGCCAAGGGTGAGTACTTCCTGTTGGCCATCTATTCAAGAGATCAAAGAAAATCAAGAGACACAATGAATCAGTGAGATGTAGCAACATCCAACAACTTCTGGAGTGCCTTCTCACAATAGTGTTCAAGGATGAAATGATGTGCACACAATGTAATCACAAGCTCGCGATGATAGATTATGCACTCACAATCAGTCAAATTGTAAAGGAATAAAAGCAATGGATTCAAGAAAAATCACTCCTTGAAAAAATAAGATCAAATCTTGATTCACCCAACCTCTTTAGCCTTTATAGAATAGGCATTAGACTTTTAGAGTACAAAAATATCTCAGCTAAGAATAGACATAAGGGATTCAACATAACAAAGATAGCTCCTCCATACATAGCACATAAGATAAAAGTGAGTATTAAGATAAATTTTCAGACCATTCTGATGACTTCAAATTTCAGCAACCAGACACGTTTTACTGTTGTAAAGGGGTGCTTGAATGTGTAATCATCCTCATCCTGTCAATCAAATCACTTTATAAAAATAGCAGTTTCTAAAAATAGTCATTGTCCAAAATAGCAGGTTGTCCAATTCGTAAAAAATGTTGACTATAACCCTATGTCTCCACTGGGTATCCAAATATACTATCATCTACAACTAAGAAAGACCAAGTTTCTAAGATAGAAACTCAAAAAACTTTCTGAAACAAAATACAAAAGTGCCCATTTGACTGTCCTCCAAGTCTCTTGCCTGCTTCTCAATCTACATGTGAATTTGATGCATGGGTAAATTGGCTAAAATAGAAAGTTGGAAGGTTGATTTGGAAAATCTCATAATGATACCACAAGATGTTCTATCACCCTGAAATATTGTTTTGAATGTAACCCCTGAAATCTCATACAATACGAGTTTGGAATAAGTTAATCACAGAACAAGGCTCTGCAACCAAATGAGAACATTAGCACATGAATATTTTGGATAACTCATAATAAAAGATCCCTTGCATTAAAACTATATCTAAACACTATGAAATTAGTGATTTCTTTTTTGTTACAACCAAGTGTTTCTAGGGAATTATAGAGAGGAAAGACGGTGTTAGAGTGCATAGCATAACTTATGTTCTTACCCCGGGGGGTTTATATCTTCTTTAAGAAGAGGATTTTACATGTTTATGAATCTATTGAACATATCAATCCACACCTTGATAGAAAATAAAACTTTCAAGAAAAACATTATGGGTCTTTTCCATATCTCAAGCATAAGGTGTTACCATTTTTTGATCTTAGTAAATGGTATAAAGCATAAGTTTTTTTTATTACTTTCTGGGTTTTACCTAAATCTCTTTTAAGTGGTTGGAAGATTCCATATCTCAAGCATAAGGTGTTGCCATTTTTTTATTATCTTAGTAAACGGTATAAATTATAAGTTTTTTAACTTTGTCGCTTTTACCTAAATCTCTTTTAAGTGGTTGAAAATTTTTAGCTACTTAAATCTCTTTTAAGTGGTTGGAAGATTTTAGCTACCTTATCAATAAGACACTCATTCCAAATTCCATTATATATGAATGTTTTCTTCCATTACAAAGGCTTAAGATGTTAGTGCAATGTTTTTTTCCATTACAAAGGCTTAAGATGTTAGGGCAATGAGATATAGTTAAGCTAATGTAAAAATTCAATAGATCTAGGATGGATTTTTATTTTAAAGATATCAAGGCATGCAAATAATTCAAATAATTCAAAAAATAATTCATGGCTCGAATCGAGTATGAATACATCCATGAGTAGATGTTATCAAGCTCATAGTTTCTGATTAAACATATGAAGGTCTGCATGACCTAAATGTAAAAGCAAAAATAATTTCCATATCTCAAGCATAAGGTGTTACCCTTTTTTGGTTTAGCTACCTTATCAATAAGACACTCATTCCAAATTCCATTATATATGAATGTTTTTTTCTAGTACAAAGGCTTAAGATGTTAGTGCAATGAGATATATTTAGTCTAATGTAAAAATTCAACAGGGCTTAGAATGGATTTTTATTTTAAAGATATCAATGCAAATTATTCACAAAATAATTCATCGCTCCAATCGAGTATGAATACATACATGAGTAGAGGTTATCAGGCTCATAGTTTCTGATTAAAGATATCAAGGCCTCCATGACCTAAATGTAAAAGAAAAAATGATTTCATTGATTTTTATTTTAAAGATATCAATGCAAATAATTCACAAAATAATTCATCGCTCCAATCGAGTATGAATACATACATGAGTAGGGGTTATCATGCTCATAGTTTCTGATTAAAGATATCAAGACCTCCATGACCTAAATGTAAAAGAAAAAATTATTTCATTGTTCCAACTGAGTATGCATTCATCTCACCTTTTGATTGTAAATGAAAAAATATAATTCATCATTCATCTCATCTTTTGATGTAAATGAAAAAATATAATTCATTGTTCCAACTAAGTATGCATTCATCTCACCTTTTGATTTCACTATATTTTATATTAATAGCCTGAACAAATTTAATAATTTTTAAGTAATGCTTTGAATATCATGAAAATTAATCAATGCTATAAGATTATCTTAAGTCTTAATCTAAATTTAAATATTTTAAAGGAGTGGTTCCTTTATCTTTTAATTTCGTGTATTAGTTCTTTTATATTAAGAAAATGGGATCCCTTGCATTATTTAATAAATCTATTAAAATAAATTTATACTACAATTACTTATTTTCTTCAATTTAATTTTTTGAGTTAAAACAACATGAGAACCTTGATAGAACTTTTCCATGAATAGTGATAAGATCAAAATTTATAGAGGGGTAGATTCGATTGCAAAAGTTTGATGGCAAAAGTAGCATAGATTGAGACAACAGAGAAAGAGAAAATGAGGATGAAGTGGCAAAATTTCAATGGCAAAAGTAGCCCAGATTGAGAGAGCAGAGAAAGAGAAATTTTTTGTAATAGTTTCCATTGAGCATACTAATTTTGATGGAATTGAATGGAGCTCTTGTAATTCGGGCAGAAAATGCTTCAACTTTGTACAACCAAGAACTAATTGAGGAAATCATGATCGGGGAGGACAACTTAATTCATTGTTAGTAGTTGAGTTGGGATAAGCTTGTACTATAGCCTTGAGACTAACAAAGTAATTATATAACATCAATGAACACAATTTTAGGAGTTGATTTGGGATACGATTATACTATAGTCCTCAGAGTAGCAAAGTAATATCAATGAACACAATTCAAAGGGAAAACAAGCAGCAAAGCCAACTGCAAATACATTGAGTGATCAATTTGAAAATTCTTACCTTAGCAATTGAGGTGCAAAGTCTAAGTAATATACAGGATCACTCAAGAGAAATGATGTTCAATGAGTAAGCTCCTAAATTACAAAGGTGTTTCCACTCCAGAGAAATGATGTTCAACAAGAAGGCTCCTATATTTCAAAGGTGTTTCCACTCAAGAGAATTGATGTTCAACTTATGCATAATTTTCTTGCAGTTAAACCAAGAGTCGCCAATTTCAGCAATTACAGTAGTTTCATTTGATAGCATGCCCTGCAACAGACCAATTTTCACTAGTGAATATCAACAATAATCCTACTGTAAATGTATCCTCTAAGGACAAAGCCAACAAAAAGACAATTGTCTGAGTATTGTTACTTCAAAATATGGGTAGATTATTTGTCTGAGTATTGTTACTTCAAAATATGGGTAGATTATTTGAGGCCTTGTGTGAATATGTTTGAATAGAATATTGACCGTCAAAGACTCATATGCTGTACTTTTCAGGGGAATACTTTTGGGTACAAAAACTTACGGCGTTTCCTTTACAACATCTGGGGCAAATGCTAGTGATAATCATTAAACAAGTAATTATTTGCAATTATTAATAAATATGAAAAATATAATTTTTTAATATTTATAGACATCAAAATAATATTATTACAAAAAATAATTAAGGAAAATTTCATATCATCTATTATAAAAATATTATAATATTTTTTAAGTAAAACATCAATAAAAAATAATAAATGTCATACATCATCTCCTAATGGACCATCACGAATGTATACTAAAAAATAGAACATAAATTTATAGAATAATTATTATAAATAATCTAAAAATAAAAACAGTCACTCTTTGTTAACCTACATCTATAAATTCAATAAAATATTAAGTAATATGTGCTAATTAAATTATTGCCAGTTTACTAAAGAAGGCCACGCAAACCATTTGTTTCCTAGGAGCCACGGCTAACCCCAAACGGTATAGGTCGCCGTTCAAACCCTCGAATATTAGTGACAATTTAGACCCTGTAAAGTCGTCATACAAGTTTCGGAATTTTGCAAAAATGCAGATACTGCTCGCTTGGGGTTAGTTTGGGAGTTTAACAACAATTCTTTAAGGATTTGAAGTCATCATTAACATTTTATTTCGATAAATGTTACCGATAGCTCTGTGTTAAAGAAATAAAGTTGTGCAGGTCTTATGGTTTTCTACCCAATCATAAAGGATAATCTTATCTTGCAGACAGATTTTCTATCTCATCCGTCTGTCATTTTCTATATCTGATTTTACGAAAGTATTGTGGTGTTTATGTTTGCTCAGGATATCTGAGAAAATTGCCAATGGTAAGATGGATTAAGGATTTAATCCTCGCAAAACATACTTCCTCACAACTAACCTTCAATAACCAACAGAAAAGCAGTTTTAACGTTGAAAGTTAGATTAGATGTAAGAAATTTAAGGTACAATGGCCTTGACCTTGTGTATTACTCTCGCTTGACCAAATTATAAAGTCAAATATTGACTTTGACTTTGTTTCAGAAATATATCTCTTTTAAATTTTACTGTAATTGTTTTCGTTTTGTTTTTTATTATGTTTCATGTTTACTTTTATCTCCTTTCACACCTATTTTTTCTTAATCTGAAATGTAATCCTTTTAGGTTTCTCTTTTAACATTTTGGTTATTTTATTATGTTTTTTTTATGAATATTGTTTTTTAATCTATTTTTCTAAAATTGAAATGTAACTTTTATGGTTTTTTTAATAAATATTATTTTTTAATTTATTTTTCTAAAATTTAAAATAAAATTGTTCAAGTTACCAATTTTATCTAAATAATCTATACACTTAAAAGTTTCCAGAATATTAAATTTATTTATGTGATAACCAAAATCACAATTTTATCTAAAATTAAATAAAATTATGTATCTGGATTTTGAGAATAAAACTCAAAACCTAAAACACTTAAACTGATCCACATAACATAAATCTACAACCTGATTAAATTAAAAATATATATATAACTAATAAAATCAACTCAGGAAAAACATAAAATAAAAAAAGTTAACTAAAACGCTATATTACATATATATATATATTACAACTTCTCTTATACAACTGTATAATATTAGATGTATATTTATTCTTTTAGAACGGCATAAATTTACAGATATATTACAGCTCCCTCTGGAAATAATAGGTCTACAGGATTATATTATATAAAGCAATGTGAGTGATGATTTATTTTATTTTCATCCCCCAGTTATAAAACCTATGAACAGTACTAGGAGCAAGGATTGGCATACAGTCTTTATGACCGGAGGGATATGACGGTCCCCATATTGTGAGTTTGGGGCATCCTATGGGCATGCAGCAGAGTCATCGGGTTTGGATGTCGCGAATTCAATTTCTCTTCAATTTCAGCAATGTTTTTTTAATTAATTTAATTAATTAATCACTTAACCACAAATGTACGTTTTCAAATTTAAAGGTCATTCTAGTTTTTTCCAAGAATATCTCGAAATTGATAGTTTGGCTTGCAAACTGGGTTCAATGGTGAATGCGGAAGCTACACTGCCTTCAAATGTCAACTGGTTGCTTCAATTGGGTATCTGAAGCGTCTTCAGGTGGCAAAAGTTGGTCAAATTTGTTGTAGAGGTTCAGGGTGTTGCAAATGGCTAAGCATCAGTTTGTTGTGAAAAACGAGCAAAAAGAGCAATTTGGGGCTTTTTCGGCATTTTAATGGGTAAAGATCACATTTTGGTGTGGAAATAATTAAATGAACAATGAGTAGTTTTCGGTTTAGGTGGGGAGGTGGTTTTATGGGCCATCACATCACTTTGGATGGTGAACGGTATTTTTCGCAAGCACGCGATCTAACATGATGCTGCCACGTAGCAAAACAGTGCCCAGGCAAAACCGCGAATTTCGTGTGTTCTTGAGTTGTTAACGATCGGACGATGAATCCGCGTGATATGGATGTACATGGTAGGATCTAGGGCAAGAGATCAGAGAGCTATCGCGCAGTTGAGTTGCACAGAGGAAATTGGGACAGGGATTTGCGGGGCTGGGGATTTAATTACAGATAATTGTAATTAATTAACGAATAATGTCAGGATTTTCAATATAAGCAGCGAGTTAATAAATGTGGGACCATGGGTTATATGGTACGGTTTTATTTAACTACACCAAGGGTTGGTGGGTTAAAAAAGTTTATTAGGAAATACAGAGTGGGGGGTATTAATTACATAATGAGGAGGCATAGTAAACAAAAACTTAGTATAAAGGGGTTTTGTGGGTTTTTTAAGGGAAATTGGGAATTAATAAAAGGGGAAGCTAATATTTGTAATGGGAAATGGATTTCACACTAGGAAAAAGGGGTTTTGGAAAGCGGGAGTGATTTTTGAAGGGTAATTTCTTGGGAAATGTGTGAAACCAAAGGGTAAAAGTCAAAATGAGGGGAAAATGGTATTTATAAGTAATGAAGGGATAATGGGGAAATTAGGAAATAAGTATGTGGGGGCGTAGTGAAATGAGGGGAAATTAGTAAAGAAGCTTTGTGAATATCCTTTCTTTTTCACATTTTTTCCTACACATGAAACATAGGCTTAAGCATGATAAATGAGCTTTTGACTTGGCGACTTTATGCATTTGTAACATTTCTTCTACCTACCCTCTATCTACCCCAACATTTTTTCTTTATTTATTGGGTTCATTTGAGCTCGTTGACCCTTTATTACCTTTTATTTTGATAGGAAAACTATCTAATTCTAACCTTATAACTTCCAATGGCTCAGATTAAACTAGTGAGCTCATTCTTATTCTCTACCTAACTACTGAGCTGCCAAGGTTAAACAGTTTGGCTAAATCTTTATTCTCTATCTATCACCATGAAATTTAAAGCATGAATGAGTCAAGATTAAGCTTTTTGACCATCATGGATTGTGGCATTTGAATTTGTACACTTTCATGATCTATTTTATTTTCTTTTGGGGTTTATATTTTTCACTTTTTTTTTATCGTTTTTCCTTCTTTTTGTCCTTTGATTATTCTTTTAAGACATAGCCTTTTTACATTTTTTATTTTTTATATGGAAAACATTTTGCAAAAAACAAAAATATGTACAATATTACAAGACTAACCATAGCCAATTCAAAACTATAAATCCTATTATTATAAGACCCTAACAATACTATCAAAAATGAATCCTAATTCCTTTAAATATTTTTCATACCTTTACATTAAAGCTTAACTTTTTCAATAATATCATACACTCCTCTATATATTTAAGATATTAAAATATACAATCCTCTATATATTTAAGATATTAAAATATTATGAAGCATCAAAATATTATGAAGCTTGATAACATAATAAATCATAAGGAAAAATATAATGTAATTGCCACATATACACTGATTTTAAGTTAATACGAAAACAAAGTTTCATGATGAATGCTAATTGGATACATATTTTAATGCTAAACGTTTATATCAGATGGCTCCAATTCTTGAAGTTAGATCCATCAAGTTTTCTAGACTCATGAAAGTAGGATTCCATCATATTACTCATTCTGATCAGATCTAAAAAATGAATCTACCCAACGGTAAAAAAAAAACGATACCTGTCAAATTGATCTGTCACTTCTGCCACCGATCTACAGTATCTGGAAATCCCACTCCGATGAGCAAATTCGGTGTTTTTCAATACAGCCGAAAAATCGATCTGATCAAAATTGATCTGATCTGCCTCTCCCGGATAGATCTGCAACTTTGCCGATCTGCACCCCTCGCAAATCACGAAACGAAGATGAGGCTTCCCGCAGATCCCCTTGAAGGTGAGTTGGCGCTCTTCCGAGCGAAAAATCCACGCCAAGAAAAAATCAGTGCGAGGAAAAAATGTTGGCGCACTTTTCCTGTAAAAATCTGCGCCTATCCAGTACCTTGGCCCGCCGGCGCGCTTAATTTCCAAATAGTCGTGCCAGTCTGGTAGTCTGGCGCGCTTCCAAGGCCAAAAACTCGCACCAACCCCCTTCTACTCAGGAAAAAAAAACTTCCAAGTCCGAGCCAGGTGTTCTGCAGTCCACCTGCTCAATTGAACACAAAGCTCTTGTGTACACACGGCCACAGAGGCACTTCAAGCCACACTGGCAATTCTACCACACAGGCAAGCTAGCTACAAAGGCACTTCAGCCACAAAGGTGATAAAAGAACAAGCTCACCCAATCTGAGCTCTGATACCAAGATAAAATGTGAACATAATTGAAAAGAAAGAGATGTAGCTCACAGGCGTGGCCTACACCTGGAGACTACACTCAAAACAGAGAGATCACTCTCGTACACTCTATTACCATCAATGAAAGATTACATTGTTTAAGTACAACTTCAGAAATTAGGAAGTTGCAACCAAACTCCTAAATTCTAGGAACAAATCCTAAACTAAGGAGATACGTTACAACTATGTAACCATTTCTCCATTAATACAAAATAATATTAATTATTTTCAACTGTTTGTGATCTTTCATGCTTGCTCTGTGGCTTGAGGAGCCCGACTCAAGAGCATCAAGGTCACCTAGGGATAGCCGTTAAAGTCACTCGGGGATATCATCCCCTTTAGGGGACTCGATATTTTAGCATGTCTCTTCCCCTAACACAGGACACAACCACCCAGGACACAACCACCCCTTGTTAGGTTTGATCCTAGGTTGTCTCGCTAATGAGGCCCATCATCAATGGGTTGTGCTAGTGAGAGTTGACACTTATTATTAGTATATTATATTTATTTTTGTCAGTAAAATTATTTGAAGAACCAACTATTTAATAAAGTAATATAATTAAATTAGTGGTTCTCCATGTCTTTTGGTGTCAAGAGAAAGTATCGCTAATTTGATTATGTGAGTCTATTATATGTTGATGTGTCTTGTTGTGCTTTGGGCTTCATGAACATCTGTTACAGGTTATCCATGTGTCTGTAAATTTATGTATGTCAAAAGGTCAATTGTATAGTTGACTTATGGATAAGCTCATTACGTAGGAAACTTACCTATATAACTAGAAGTATGTATTTTGATGCATACTACTAGGATGGAAGCATGCCCATAGAAATATTCAATGTGTAGGCTATTCTTCACAGGAGTCAAGAAGCGTTAATTGTACAAAGTTCTTCAACAATGGTCAAAGGTAGTAACATTTTAAATGGAAGTCAAATGACAGCTCAAAGATGAAGGGGTGAATAAATAATGGTTTTTGCAAGATTTCAGAGTGGGTGTGAGCAATGATGAAGAATAGTGAGACATAAATCATTTTGTAGTTGTAATGTGTGTTTTTCCATGTTTACCATGTAAGAATTATCCGAGGGACTTGAAAATAATGCTTCCATGGCTTCCATGATAAGTTTGGATTTGGTTTGAGATTTGTAAAAGGTTGCTGAGACATCTTCTCAAATCCTATTTATAATTTCTTAATAAAACAATATATATGCACCATATTTATGAATAAAATATATTTTTTTATTTGTGCAAATTATTATTTTTTTCTCTAAATATATTAATATTTTCAAATATCCATTTTAAATAATAAAAAATTACAATTTTACTCAAAATTATATAACTGAATTTTAACAATAATAATCAAAACATAAAACAACTAAACTTCAAGTATAAATGTATAATCTAAGTAAACTTAAAAAATTTAATTAAAAAATAACATAAAAAGGTTAACAACAACGGTATAATATTACATATATATACTATACCTTCCTTTATATCTGCATAATATTACATATATATTACAGTTTTCTTTTAAAAATGTATATTATTAAATATATATTACCGCTACCTTCACGATAGCTAATTGACGAGCTTGTATTATTTAAAGTTGTGTAAGTAATGATGTGTTTTATTCACATCACTTCGTTATAAAACCTATGAACAGTATATGATATATTCTTTTATAAACACGTCATTCTTTGTTCACGTTTTTGTCCTTTTGAGTTTAAGTGGTCAGAAGCTTGAATATGCAGACATTCCTTCACGTATTTTTCTTGAAGTTTCTCGCTTGCCAAAGGAAAGTTGTCGTCCACGAAAGCCGCCGCACCCGAGCTAGCAATGTTTCTCACGCCATTCGCTATACCATATATCTGGTATTTTACCATTGTTACAAACTGAAGATAAATTTTCATCATCAATCTCTCCGCAAATCTACACCGAACAAATGAAGTTCCTTCAACAAGCTGCCAGAAAAATTTGCCAGAGTTGAATGATCTTTCCAAATTGCTATCAGGTCCCGGTAGCATTTGGTATATATTCACTTTATATTAAGCCAATCTCCTATGTGTAAAGACCTTCGGAACTCACATTTTTCCATTTCTTCGAGTTAACAATTTTTGTAAGCTTTATATATTTTGATATTCCAACCTTTTTAAAAATAGATATTTTCATGTTAAAATTTATGAAAAAAAAATAATTGTAAACTAAATTCTCAAGTCAACATTCAACATAATTCAGCCTAGATTTAATTAAGAAAAAACAGAACAATTTAGATACTCCATACACCACCATATCTGGAATCTTTCTTTAATGGATATAATTTGTACATATGTCTAATACTCTTTCCCAGTTTGAAGTTCTTGCAATTATCTAGCATTAGTTTTGTCCGCAATCTCCATGTAACAAGAAAAGAAGCATCTCGATAAACTATATTATATTGACCAGAGCAACTCAATAATCTTTATTATATTCACCAGACAAAGTGTTCTGTTCAAATGCCTTCACTCTAATTTGCAACCAACGTGCTTTAGCACTTGCTTATACAAAACTGTTTCAGATATTTGGTAATCGTTCATATGTTTTTTTGTTTCCAACTAAAATAGTTTCCTTATAAAGTTCAGCTTCCGTGTGAAACGCAGATGGTTAGCACAAATGTTTTACTCGTTATATTTTAATTTCAGAAGAAAATTGAAAACATCATTTATTATATTTATTTATATAAATAAGTATAAATATAAAAATTAGTAACATAAGCCATAACATCAAATATATCTTTTTATATAATATATAATTATATTATCATTATATAAATTATATTTAAAATAAAAATTAAATATATCTTTTATATAATATATAATCGTATTATCATAATATGATACACTATAAATTATGTAAAATATTCATAAACATAAATATTTGTTATAATTTATCTATCTATTTTATTATTATTATGAGATTATTTGTTTACTATATTAAACAATAAATATATTTAAATAGTATTAAATGTATAATTAATGCTTAAAAGTGTGCAATTATAATTTCATATACAAAACATATGACGACCAGTTTAGTACGCTTTAATAATTGGTCTTTTATTTAAAAAAACGGAAGAATGGCTGAGACTAGATTTGGATTTTAAAATTAAAATAATTTATTTATATAATTTATATTTAAGTATGGGATTTACACAGTGTGTTATATTAGATATCATTTTGGGATTCAACTCCGTTAAGTAAGTCATTCACGTATGATCATTTCCATGAGAGGTAGTCGTAACTCACTAATTTCTTATGATTTTTGAATAGTTAACTTAGCACTCATTGCATCGGGTGATGCTGACAGGGGTGAAGAAATGGAATTGAAACTAGTGAAATTTCTCATGATTTTTGAATAGTTCACTTAGCACTCATTGCATCGGGTGATGCTCACAATTTTTGAATAGTTCACTTAGCACTCATTGCATCGGGTGATGCTCACAGGGGTGAAGAAGTGGGATTGAAACTAGTGAAATGAATCACATAGCGTCAATCATCACTTCCTGGGCTTTCACCCAGTAACCAGGACATCCCCGGAAGTCCTGGTTACCCGGTGAAAGCCCCTAAATTGATGATTTACGCTATGTGATTCATTTCACTAGTTTCAATCCCACTTCTTCACCCTTGTGAGCATCACCAAATGCAATGAGTGCTAAGTGAACTATTCAAAAATCATGATAAATTAGTCAGTTATGACTACTTCTCATGGAAATGGTCCTACGGGAATGACTTACTTAATGCAGTTGAATCACAAAATGATATTTAATATTTATATTAATATATTTTAAGTTTAATATGATATTTTAAATATATAAATAATATTCATTATTTATTTTTAAACTAAATTGTATATAGTAATGGTAATGTATTAATTTAAATATTTTTTAATTAGATTAATAATGAAATTATAAAAATATCAACATTATTTGTTTTTTTGTATAATTTGATTGATGGAGTTAATATTATTTAATATCTTATTGAAAAATAAAAGAAAATAATCTAGATTCTCTTTTTCAATCTCAGATTATTAAAAGTAATAGTAAAGAAATAAAGAAATAAAATTCTACTAATTAATAGAAAATGTGTCCGTTGGTGGTAGCACATTTGAAAAGAGTATGTTGCTAACTCCTTGTCAATCCAAGTGATCTTGTCCTACACAATTGCAAAGCAGTATGTTCATAATACCTTGTCAATCAAAGTGATCATGTCTCAAAAGTTAAGAGAGAAAATGTCAATTAGGGTTATTTCTATAAGTTGAGTGAGATGATTGTTATTGTACCTATACATGTTCAAAAGCCCCTTATATTTAATATTTTGGCCTTTGAATCCCTTTCATTGATGAAAACAAATCATTGTTCTAAACATAAATATAGTCAATCAAAGGGGAAATCACATCTAAGAGGCATATCTCCTCCTAGAATCCCTTGCATTCAACAAGAGCAATTATTGGTATAGACATGTTATATGAAAAAAAGATCATCATAGGGAAGGGGCATATTTCCACCTAAAATCTCTTGAAGTTATGAAGTCCAGTGGAACTTAGTACCATACTAAGTAGCAGTGTTCCAGGAGCCCAAATAAAATAATGAGCATATACAAATGAGAATTAGCACAAATTAGTTAGGTGAAAACCCAACATTATCTATCCACACAATGTAGGATAAAGAAACTATCAAGCTACTCCCACAAATTCATATATATGGACATTTTACTAAAGGAAAAAATTTGCAATGATCCATCCCTTTAGTTTCTCAATCATTGTAGACCTTGCTAACCATTTTTCAAGTTATGTTCCATTCCTAACACTCTCTAACCACGATACATAGTTCGTTACAATTGCCAATCATGAATGTCATTTCCTTGAACTGAGCTTCTTGTCTCTTTCTTAGATCTTAGATCTTAGACACACACACACACACACACACACATATATATATATATATATCGCAAGGGGTAGGTCAATTGATGATTAAAATAATGCAAAATATGACATGAAAACATCATGATGATTAATGAATATTCAAAAAAAATATTATAAATAATACATACACATTAAAATCAAATTAACAATTAGAAAAATCAAATCAAATTAACAAAAATCTTATACACAATTTGCTTGGGAAAAAATCTCAGTGATCCATCCTTTTAGATTAGCAATGCATGTAAACATTTCTGAGCATTATCAGTCACTTTCTATTCCCAAAGCCATCTACAGATTAAAAATGGGTAGTGACCTGGAAAACATTAGCCACATCTCCCTTAAACAATTTCATACCTTTTTATTGGAGGTTAGATTTCTCAATAATATCATAGACGTAAATATGTATAAAACATAAAAAAAAACATGAAACATAATATATATATATATATATATATAAATATAATGCATGTTGTTTTGAAGTTAATAATAATAAAAATATCCTAATCAAACATAAATATGAATACTCAAATAAAAAATAATAATAAATATTTACTAAAAATTTAAAAATATCTATTACTAATAATAAGAAATATAGTTACTAATATAGCCGATTAAATTAAAATCTCATTAAAAAAAACCAAAATAATAAAAAATTCTCAATAAAATAACAAATTGAATTTATTTTTTTAAATAAAAAAGAAAATACAAATATTAAATATAATAAAATACATAACAAATAATTTTTTACAGGATTTTAAAAAAAATCATACTTAAATTTATAAAGTTAATCAGAGTTTTATTTTTCAACTAAATATTACTATTTAGCTTTCTATCGCACAAAAAAATGTGTATTATTGCTAATACCACTTTATAATAATAAAATAGTAAATATTTCCACTTTCTACTACTACATAAAGCAATAACTTATTGCTTTAAAAACCTAAAAACATAACCCTATTCCATTCAGCAATCTAGAAAGATTATGAAGCTACTGCCACAAATGCATTATGTAGATCGATATTTTTTTCTAAGCACTTTTCAAATCATTTTTCATTCCCAAGGTTCTCTAATCGCTTGAAATAGATGGCGAAGGTTGTGGAACATGAGTGCAATTTGCCTTCAATCAGCTTCGTACCATTTTGTTTGATCTTAGAGTTTTCAATACTATTATATATATGTAATGCAGGATAATGAATTATATGTATATGTAATGCGTGAAAGCCTCATGCAGGATAATGAATTATATGTATATGTAATGCGTGAAAACCTCATGCAGCATAATGAATTAATTATATATATATATAATATTAAAAAAAATAATTCATAATGAAATCTTCATTGGTGATGATTAACAAGAAAATACTCATCAGTAAAAAAACATAAATAATTAATCAACAACATGCTTATAAATATCTTTATAAATATTGGTAAAGAATTAATTAGTCACCCATCACAGTTCTGTTAGCAATAATAATAATTATTTATGGTAATATTAGAGGATATTATCATTAATACTCATTGCTGATCATTAACGAACAAAATACTCATAAGTATTGGCAAAGAAATAACTAATCATTAAAAACAATATCACCCATAACAATTCACAAGATCATTAAAACTATTCAAAGGTTTAATGGTTAGAACTAATAATAATTATCTCTAATAATATTAGAGGATATTATCATGTATTGTCATTGGTGATCATTGTCCTTAATTTCCATAAGGATAATTATTTGATAACTATAAAAAAAATAATAGTCATCGAAATGATAATCAATCATTATTGATTATGTTCAAAGGCTTTTCCCTTTGAAATGAACTCTACTTTGATCCTTGTTGTCTTGGCTATAGACCATCAGATTAAGTGTTAGACCATTGAAACAATTTCCGCTATTAATCTTATAACTAACTCGTTATCCCTCTACTGACTCACTCATTAATCCCATAACCTAATTGATTCCAAAGACCAGACAATGCCTCTGAAAGCGAAAGGTTATGGTCAATTTGCATTGAACAAGGGTTTGACCCGCCTTGCTTTAGTATGCAGATACTTCATCCATAGGATACATTGGTGGAAAATTCTGTTCACAGTGTTGAGATTGAAGATCCTCCTTCTCTCTTTCTTTTGTAGGAACCAACTGCCCTTCTTATTTCTTCCACAGGGATGAAAAGCGATAGTAACTTTTGATCAAAGGGAACGCCAGAACAATGGAGTTGTTCCTGCGCAACTACAGTTCCCTGGTTAAAGACGAGATCTGGTAGCATTTAAAGATATTTTCTTCCATTTAAACGAATTGTTTTCAATTCATTTCATGCTTTGACGATGCTGGAAATAAATGTCTTATGAATGAAGTATATCGTAATGATTCCTACTATCTCTACTAAAGCCTAAAACCTAGAAACACATCTGTTGCTCACAACATATTTTTGGTTATTTTGCAGTGTTTCCAAATATTTCAATTTTCAGGGAGTTGCTATTGAACAAAATACCTTTCACATCCCATAAATAACACTCATAGTAAGTGTGAAAACACTTTTGAAGTAACTAAAAACTAACATAACTAGCCAAGGATTTGAAAACCTGCAGAAGGTTTGAGGTTCTCAATGAAAAATGGCTACGATTGGTCAGCTATGTTAGTTGTTAGCTAGGTTAGTGCTGACTATTTACCTTTACTCAGCTGCCTACTTACTTTTACTGTTACCAACAACCCTGCCTTCTGATCAACTCTTATTTACCACATTCGTGCCAAGTTCATCATCTCCAGGGCACGAGCAACAAGAGAATAACTTGGGCAAGCAGCAAGTTCGAAGAAGGCAGGTCTCCAGTTCACAAGGTTGATGAGGGCAGTGAGTTAAGCAATAGAAAGCACGCAACAATCTCATAGGTATTTTTTTCATATGACAAAGTTATCTATTGCAAAAAGATGCTTCTCGGTAAAACCGATGGTTTAGGTTCCCCTTTATCATGTTTTCACACATATTGTTCTAGCCCTTTCTTATCTTAAAAGTTCTCTATGGTGCAATCCTGGGGCAATCCTTGAAGACTCCATTGTTCCAGTTGTTTAAAATCTAGCCTGCCATCACGTAGTCTATATAAATGACATTTTAAGTCATTTCTAAAACTCTTCAAGGAAATGCCTCAACGGAACATAGAGTCATGGAATGGGATGATTGCATGACTCTCACAAAATGGTCTCGTTAATGATGCCCTGAAATTATTTAAGGAGATACCCCAAACAAATGTTGTCTCATGGAATGGGATGGTTGCAGGATTTGCACAGAATGGGTTCATTGATGAGGCCCTCAATCTTTTCAAGGAAATGCCTCAGTGAAACATGACCTCCTGGAATGGGATGATTGCCGGATTTACACAGAACAAGCTTGTTGATGAGGCTGTGAAAGTCTTTGATGAAATACCGCATTGAAATGTGGTTTCATGGGCTGCAATAATTGCAGGATATCTGCAGAATGGACATGGTGAGGAATCCTTGAAGCTTTTTCAAAGGCTGCAATTGGCAAGAGTTAGGCAAGACTTGAAAACTTTTACGAGTATACTGCCAGCGTGTGCCAATTTTGTTGCACTGGAACAGGGTATGGAGATCCACGAAAACATAATTAGATGCAGATTCCAATCTTACACCATTTTCATGAATGTTGTTATAGATATGTATGCAAAATGTGGCAATATAAAGAAGGCATGTGAGCTGTTTAACAAAATGAATCATTGGGATGTTGCCTCATGGACAACCATGATTGTAGGATATGCCATCCATGGGTGTGGCAAGGAAGCCCTTGAACTCTTTGAAAAATGAAACATTAGGGTGTAAACCCAGACCATATAACATTTTTTCATGTTTTGTCTGCATGCAGCCATGCAGGTCTAGTGGATGAGGGCTATAGGAACTTCAATTGCATGAAGGAATACTATCACATCACACCTACAATGGGCCATTATGGATGCATGGTTGACCTTCTAGGTCGTGCTGGGCATCTAGAGGAAGCACAAAACTTCATCGACAACATGCCTGTAAACCCTGATGCGGTTCTCCAGAGTTGTTTGCTTACTTCTTGTAGAATGCATAACAATGTAGAGATAGGAGAATGCGTGAAAAAACATATTTTTAATTTCGCTCCTACAAATCCTGCCCCCTTTGTACTTCTCTCAAACATCTACACCACAGCTGGTAGGTGGGGTTATATTGAAAAGGTTGGGAAATTGATGAAAGACAGAGGCATTAAAAACACCCTGGCATGTAGCTAGATTGAGATCAAGAAGCAGGTGCATGCCTTCCTTGTAGGTGATAAGTCACACCCACAATCACACAAAATATATGCAAATTTGAAGAGATTGTATCAAGAAATGAAGGTGGCAAGGTATGTTCCTTAGACGAAGTTTGTGTTGAGTGACTGAAGGAGGAAGAGAAAGAACACATTCTTCTTCACCATAGTGAAAATCTTGCAATCGTATTTGGGCTAATAAACATGCCACTTGGAACAACTATCCGAATTATCAAGAACCTTCAAGTCTGTGGTGATTGCCACTCTGCAAGCAAGTTTATCTCAAAGATGGTTGCATGAGAAATTACCTTGAGAGATCCCAATCATTATCACCATATTAAGGACGGACAGTCTTCTTGTCAGGATTACTGGTGATGATGGATGAAGCAAGCAAAGACCAAAATTTTTCCTTGTACGGGGATATTATCTACCTTGCACTAGTAGCAAGGTTGGAGGGCTTCATATTCTTTTTATTTATTCTTTTATATAAATCAAACACATTGGATTGAAGATCCATACATGGTTAAGTATCAACCTTGTATTTTATTGTCACCAATTAAATATATTCATTGGTTTATCATATACATAAAACATTTCATGGGATGATGAGATGCATCTATCATGTTTTTCAATTCTAAAATAAAAAATCTCAATGAGATCTAGTTTTTAGGTGGTTAAAGGAGGGTGTTGGTATTTCCCACTAAAGTTAGCTCGTTTTCTCCTTATAGGGTAATTTTCATCTGCAACAAGCCATTTCATCTGGAGAGGTTGGGTATAGAAATCCCTTCACAAGTCGACCATTTGCAATTTCCATTGTCTTGATGGAAGCATTTCAAACAAAAAATTATTTTATTTAAAAAATTAAAATTCAAAATTTAGGGCTTTTGTATCTTGTAGGGCCTTTCAAATTTCTTTTAGTATATGCTGGTCACGTTTGATTCCCAATTTATTTTCTACGAGATATGCTTATATACCTACTATTTATGAAACAAAAATGTATGAAACATATTTTTAAAATATGTATATAGCAGGAGCTTACAATGAGGTAAAACGTGGGTATGTGATCCCCATTAAACATAACTGGTCCACTGTCATATACATTATAGAGATCACAAAGTCCAAAGATTAAGGCCAAAGGAATAATCATAAAAAACAACAACCAATATTAAATAACTCCAGCACAACCACCATCCATCTCAAGCACCTAGAGGTAACATAGAAGCATAGAGTGTTGGTCTATCATCATTATACTTTTAGGACAAACCATCTCTTGCATATGCTAAGAGTATGTGTTTTCTCATAGAAAATCACAGGTTCAAAGTGAGAGGGAGGACCAACCATCTCTTTCATATGCTAAGAGTATGTGTTTCCTCATAGAAAATCACAGGTTCAAAGTTAGAGGGGGCAGAGTATGTACACCTCTATAATCTTTAGCACTCAAATTGCTGCACAGAGGCGAGTCCCTTGCCCCACAAACAAGGGGTTCTCATACACCAATTCAGTGTTTGGCTTGGTTGTAACCTTAAAAATTAATTATCAATTTATCATTATTACTAATTATGATATATCTTATTTATTATTGGGAAAAATATGGCTAATAATTTCAATGGTCACATGGTTAACTTTTCCTTCTTTTCCCGATAGTCACATGGTTAATTTTGTCTCCTTGTCCTGATAGCTTGGTCTACTTAATGTCTAGGTGATTGACCCACTCTCTCTTTACCAAAGAGACCAAAGACAAAGAGGGGTATGGTGATACCCAACTCATACTGTAGGACTCTTTGGAACTCCCATAAGTGGTAGAGGTGGTCTAAATATATTACCACCTTATTTCGTGTGCTTTATATGTAATGATAAACTTGTGATTGTTGCCACTTTGTCAGTGCAAGTATTTATTATGACATCCTTCCTATTAAATAAAGTGCCATTAAGGGATTTTCAAGTGCAAAACAAAATTTTTGTTGTTATCATCTCTCGTGTTAAGGGTTGAAACTAGAGTGGTTCTAAGGTAATTGAAGAGTGTACATTGTCATATTATTCACTTGTAATTTGTCATTATAGATACAAGCAGAAGTAAGTGAGAGTGTATATTACCACGTTACTTCAGTTCTCTCTATGCATTGTATGAAAAATGCGAACTACAAAGAACAATGTTGGCAAACTACAATGAATGTTCACTATAATTCATAATATTGGAGCTGTAAACTATAATTAAACACACTGGACTACAAAGAAAACTGTACGGTGACACCTAAGGATTGTTTTTACCTTGGCAGGCATGTAAATCCATTTTAAGAACATGAAAACTTGTCCAGGAAAGGAAGATTCCTATACAGAAAAGAAAAAAAAAAAAAAAGGTTTTAATAACAAAATTATGAATAATGACATTAGTGCCCTAAAGCCTATGGCCTATGGCATGTACAAAATTGGCCAAGGGTGAGTACTTCCTGTTGGCCATCTATTCAAGAGATCAAAGAAAATCAAGAGACACAATGAATCAGTGAGATGTAGCAACATCCAACAACTTCTGGAGTGCCTTCTCACAATAGTTTTCAAGGATGAATTGATGTGCACAAAATGTAATCACAAGCTCTCGCTGATAGATTATGCACTCACAATCAGTCAAATTGTAAAGGAATAAAAGCAAGGGATTCAAGAAAAATCACTCCTTGAAACAATAAGATCAATGCTTGATTCACCCAACCTCTTTAGCCTTTATAGAATAGGCATTAGACATTTAGAGTACAAAAATATCTCAGCTAAGAATAGACATAAGGGATTCAACATACCAAAGATAGCTCCTCCATACATAGCACATAAGATAAAAGTGAGTATTAAGATAAATCTTCAGACCATTCTGACGACTTCAAAATTTCAGCAACCAGCCACGTTTTACTGTTGTAAAGGGGTGCCTAAATATGTAATCATCCTCATCCTGTCAATCAAATCACTTTATAAAAATAACAGCTTCTAAAAATAGTCATTCTCCAAAATAGCAGGTTGTCCAATTGGTCAAAAATGTTGACCATAACCCTATCTCTCCACTGGGTATCCAAATATACTATCATCTGCAACTAAGAAAGACCAAGTTTGTAAGATAGAAACTCAAAAAACTTGTTGAAACAAAATACAAAAGTGCCCATTTGATTGTCCTCCAAGTCCCTTGCCTTCTTCTCAATCTACATGTGAATTTGATGCATGGGTAAATTGGCTAAAATAGAAAGTTGGAAGGTTGATTTGGAAAATCTGATAATGATACCACAAGATGTTCTATCACCCTGAAATATTGTTTTGAATGTAACCCCTGAAATCTCATACAATAGAGTTTGGAATAAGTTAATCACAGAACAAGGTTCTGCAACCAAATGAGAACATTAGCATATGAATATTTTGGATAACTCATAATAAAAGACCCCTTGCATTAAAACTATATCTAAACACTATGAAATTAGTGATTTCTTTTTGGTTACAACCAAGTGTTTCTAGGGAATTATAGAAAGGAAAGACGGTGTTAGAGTGCATAGCATAACTTATGTTCTTACCCCGGGGGGTTTATATCTTCTTTAAGAAGAGGATTTTACATGTTTATGAATCTATTGAACATATCAATCCACACCTTGATAGAAAATAAAACTTTCAAGAAGAACATTATGGGTCTTTTCCATATCTCAAGCATAAGGTGTTACCATTTTTTGATCTTAGTAAATGGTATACAACATAAGTTTTTTTTATTACTTTCTGGGTTTTACCTAAATCTCTTTTAAGTGGTTGGAAGATTCCATATCTCAAGCATAAGGTGTTTCCTTTTTTTTATTATCTTAGTAAACGGTATAAATTATAAGTTTTTTAACTTTGTCGCTTTTACCTAAATCTCTTTTAAGTGGTTGAAAATTTTTAGCTACTTAAATCTCTTTTAAGTGGTTGGAAGATTTTAGCTACCTTATCAATAAGACACTCATTCCAAATTCCATTATATATGAATGTTTTCTTCCATTACAAAGGCTTAAGATGTTAGTGCAATGTTTTTTTCCATTACAAAGGCTTAAGATGTTAGGGCAATGAGATATAGTTAAGCTAATGTAAAACTTCAATAGATCTAAGATGGATTTTTATTTTAAATATATCAAGGCATGCAAATAATTCAAATAATTCATGGCTCGAATCGAGTATGAATACATCCATGAGTAGAGGTTATCAAGCTCATAGTTTCTGATTAAAGATATCAAGGTCTGCATGACCTAAATGTAAAAGCAAAAATAATTTCCATATCTCAAGCATAAGGTGTTACCCTTCTTTGGTTTAGCTACCTTATCAATAAGACACTCATTCCAAATTCCATTATATATGAATGTTTTTTTCTAGTACAAAGGCTTAAGATGTTAGTGCAATGAGATATATTTAAGCTAACGTAAAAATTCAACAGGGCTTAGAATGGATTTTTATTTTAAAGATATCAATGCAAATAATTCACAAAATAATTCATCGCTCCAATCGAGTATGAATACATACATGAGTAGAGGTTATCAAGCTTATAGTTTCTGATTAAAGATATCAAGGCCTCCATGACCTAAATGTAAAATAAAAATTTATTTCATTGATTTTTATTTTAAAGATATCAATGCAAATAATTCACAAAATAATTCATCGCTCCAATCGATTATGAATACATACATGAGTAGAGGTTATCAAGCTCATAGTTTCTGATTAAAGATATCAAGACCTCCATGACCTAAATGTAAAAGAAAAAATTATTTCATTGTTCCAACTGAGTATGCATTCATCTCACCTTTTGATTGTAAATGAAAAAATATAATTCATCATTCATCTCATCTTTTGATGTAAATGAAAAAATATAATTCATTGTTCCAACTAAGTATGCATTCATCTCACCTTTTGATTTCACTATATTTTATATTAATAGCCTGAATAAATTTAATATTTTTTAAGTAATGCTTTGAATATCATGAAAATTAATGGATGCTATAAGATTATCTTAAGTCTTAATCTAAATTTAAATATTTTAAAGAGTAGTCATCCTTTATCTTTTAATTTCATGTATTAGTTCTTTTATATTAAAAAAAAGGGATCCCTTGCATTATTTAATAAATCTATTAAAATAAATTTATACTATAATTATTTATTTTCATTCAATTTATTTTTTTGAGTTAAAACAACATGAGAACCTTGATAGAACTTTTCCATGAATAGTGATAAGATCAAAATTTATGCAGGGATAGATTCGATTGCAAAAGTTTGATGGAAAAAGTAGCATAGATTGAGACAACAGAGAAAGAGAAAATGAGGATGAAGTGGCAAAATTTCAATGGAAAAAGTAGCCTATTGAGACAACAAAGAAAGAGAAAATGAGGATGAAGTGGCAAAATTTGAATGGCAAAAGTAGCCTAGATTGAGAGAGCAGAGAAAGAGAAAATTTTTGTAATAGTTTCCATTGAGCATGCTAATTTTGATGGAATTGAATGGAGCTCTTGTAATTCGGGCAGAAAATGCTTCAACTTTGTACAACCAAGAACTAATTGAGGAAATCATGATCGGGGAGGACAAGTTAATTCATTGTTCAGTAGTTGAGTTGGGATAAGCTTGTACTATAGTCTTGAGACTAACAAAGTAATTATATAACATCAATGAACACAATTTCAGGAGTTGATTTGGGATAAGATTATACTATAGTCCTCAGAGTAGCAAAGTAATATCAATGAACACAATTCAAAGGGAAAACAAGCAGCAAAGCGAAGTGCAAATACATTGAGTGATCGAGTTGAAAATTCTTACCTTAGCAATTGAGGTGCAAAGTCTAAGTAAGATACAGGATCACTCAAGAGAAATGATGTTCAATGAGTAAGCTCCTAAATTACAAAGGTGTTTCCACTCCAGAGAAATGATGTTCAACAAGAAGGCTCATATATTTCAAAGGTGTTTCCACTCAAGAGAAATGATGTTCAACTTATGCATAATTTTCTTGGAGTTAAACCAAGAGTTGCCAATTTCAGCAATTACAGTGTTTTCATTTGATAGCATGCCCTGCAACAGACCAATTTTCACTAGTGAATATCAACAATAATCCTACTGTAAATGTATCCTCTAAGGACAAAGCCAACGAAAAGACAATTCTCTGAGTATTGTTACTTCAAAATATGGGTAGATTAGTTGAGGCCTTGCATGAATATGTTTGAATAGAATATTGACCCTCAAAAACTCATATGCTGTACTTTTTAGGGGAACACTTTTGAGTACAAAAACTTACGGCGTTTCCTTTGCAACATCTGGTGCAAATGCTAGTGATAATCATTAAGCAAGTAATTATTTGCAATTATGAATAAATATGAAAAATATAATTTGTTAATTTTTATGGACATCGAAATAATATTATTAAAAAAATAATGAAGGAAAATTTTCATCATCATCTATTAAAAATTTTTAAATATTTTAATAAACATCAATAAAAAATAATAAATGTCATGCATCTTCTCCTAATGACCGTCACGAAATGTATATTAAAAAATAGAACATAAATTTATAGAATAATTATTATAAATAATCTAAAAATAAAAACAGTCACTCTTTGTTAACCTACATCTATAAATTCAATAAAATATTAAGTAATATGTGCTAATTAAATTATTGCCAGTTTACTAAAGAAGGCCAGGGAAACCATTTGTTTCCTAGGAGCCACGGCTAACCCCAAATGGTATAGGTCGCCGTTCAAACCCTCGAATATTAGTGACGATTTAGACCCTGTAAAGTCGTCATACAAGTTTCGGAATTTTGCAAAAAAGCAGATGCTTCTCGCTTGGGGTTAATTTGGGAGTTTAACAACAATTCTTTAAGGTTTTGAAGTCATCATTAACATTTTATTTCGATAAATGTTACCGATAGCTGTGTGTTAAAGAAATAAAGTTGTGCAGGTCTTATGGTTTTCTACCCAATCATAAAGGATAATCTTATCTTGCATACACACAGATTTTCTATCTCATCCGTCTTTCATTTTCTATATCTGATTTTACGAAAGTATTGTGGTGTTTATGTTTGCTCAGGATACCTGAGCAAATTGCCAATGGTAAGATGGATTAAGGATTTAATCCTCGCAAAACATACTTCCTCACAACTAACCTTCAATAACCAACAGAAGAGCAGTTTTAACGTTGAAAGTTAGATTAGATGTAAGAAATTTAAGGTAAAATGGGCTTGACCTTGTGTATTACTCTCGCTGACCAAATTATAAAGTCAAATATTGACTTTGACTTTGTTACAGAAATATATCTCTTTCAAATTTTACTGTAATTGTTTCCGTTTTGTTTTTTATTATGTTTTATGTTTACTTTTATTTCCTTTCACACCTATATCTTTTTAAACTGAAATGTAATCCTTTTAGGTTTCTCTTTTAACATTTTGGTTATTTTATTAAATTTTTTTTAATGAATATTGTTTTTAATCTATTTTTCTAAAATTGAAATGGAACTTTTATGGTTTTTTTTAATAAATTTATATAATTATTGTTAAATTTAATTCATTTTACCCTAAAATTTAATCAAAAATTTTAAATTACGGGAAATTTTACTCTAAATAATCTAACATTAAAGTTTCAGAATATTAATTATTTAGTATAACCAAAAAATCACCAATTTTATCTCAACTTAAAAAAATTCATGTTCTCGATTTTGAACAATAACTCAAATGCTAAAACAATCTTAAACTGACCTCATAATATACAACCCTTGTATTAAATTATATATATCTATATAATTATAATATATCATATATATTACTATAATACACTAATTAAACCAAATCACTCAGGAAAAACTAAAATAAAAAAGTTACTAAAACTGCTATATCCATATATATACTATATATATTACAACTTCTCTTCTACAACTGTATAATATTAGATATATATTTATTCTTTTAGAACGGCATAAATTTACAGATATATTACAGCTCCCTTTGGAAATACTAGGTCTACAGGATTATATTATATAAAGCAATGTAAGTGATGATTTATTTTATTTTCATCCCCTAGTTATAAAACCTATGAACAGTACTAGGAGCAAGGATTCACATACAGTCTTTATGACCGGAGGGATATAACGGTCCCGATATTGTGAGTTGGGGGCATCCTAGGGGCATGCAGCAGAGTCATCGGGTTTGGATGTCGCGAATTCACGATCCAGGTAAGGATCACCCGGTAACTGCAGACTACACACCATATCATCGTCTAAAACAGGGAGGTTACTATATTGCATGTCTTCAATCTCTTCCGCTAACGCGCTGTAAAAATTGAGATCCCAGCCTTCATGACACCCTGTAATGAGACTGTACAGATTATCATGTCGCACCATCACGTTACGAAGCTCGGCTTGTGTGGAGGCCAACTGCGATTGCAGTTCTTCTAATTTCTTGTGGAGGTCATTGATTAGTGCTACACAGCCATGGACAGGATCTGCAACTCTTGCGCTTGCCTCGTACACCAGGCTGCTTACTGCGTCACCTCTCTGCTCGGGTGGGAGATTCTGTTTATTATCACACAACAAGCCATTGGATTATGATCACTTATTTCAATTTCAAAAAATTGATGTTCTGCTTCCTACCTATAATTAACGAAATAAAACGAACCTGTAGTAGTTTGAGAACATGGCCATATCCGAATAGTCCGTGTACCAACAAGAACTTGGGGGCGTCATTCGGCGGGAAGTAAGGTGAGAGCACACATTTATCTGAACATTTCTTTTTCTGGAATTTGCAGGCGGCGCAAGCTCTACTCTCTGCCTTGGAAACTTGGCTCATCCTCTGCAAAACAATTCCACACAATTTCTCATGTGTTACCAGTTTTTCCATTTTGCTTTGAATTCATTAATATTACGGAAACTGGTCACTTACCTTTACCTTGGTGTCACAGTTTTGAAGAATGTTGCAGAAAGAATATAGGGGCGGCTTGAAACAAAGTAGGAGGGACGTTGTAATTAAGAAGTGAAAAGCAGTGTTGAGGAAGAGGTGAAGGAACGCGGAAATGAGGAGAGGCACAGGAGAATCGATTAATTAAATGAATTAGAAATTTCATGGAAACCAAACCATCTCCACTTTGAGTTGTTTCGCACTCGGGTCCATAATGGGCAGCAACATAGAAAGAAACATCAGACAGGATTTGCAAAGACAAATATTAAATTGATTGTAGGTGATAGACCGCATCTTCTTCTAAACCTCTGGTTAATTCTTCTCACCTTGTCACATCTTGATCTTGGTTTGAAGTCAGTGCTCCATGTGTCCGGAACCTCTTATATCTCTTCAAATAACAATGTTCAAATAATAATTCATTTAGGTTACGTTTAATCATGTCCAATCTCCAAGTATTTTTCATTTTATTGAAAATATTTATTTAATTAAATTTGTGTTTGACTTACCGTTATTTTATAAGGGATATTTAGTGATAATTAATGATCCATGAAGCGTCAAATGATACAGGGCTCCTAACAATGATGGCTTATTTAATCAACGTCGGTGGCGTAGGAGATTCAACGTATTTAGTTGATGAGACTGTCGACAAGGGTAGCTCGAGGAGATATGATACGGGTGTATATTTAACGTGTATTTTTTTGTTTGGGGATGAAGAGTCTTTTGCAGGTTTGTTTCAAGAGAACCCGTGTAATTTTCATAGTGTTTTTTTTATTGAATTGACGTGTATTTTTTTAAAGTAAAAATAAAATATTATTAAATAAAAAGTTATGATTATACTGCACAATTATATATATAATATAATTGATATATTTAATATTTAAAAGGTTAATAATTATGATTATGATTATTAATAATTTTATTATTAATTAATAATTAATTAAAATTTAATATATTATTAATTAATAAATATTAATTGACCCACGAGGTTAACTTTGCCCAGGCAGATAAAGGTAAGGGTGTTGATATGCCGAATCCTCAGAAGGATAGCAGCCAATGTCAACCTGCAGCGGTCGAGGAAGCTGAAACCCCACAGTGCAGGACGAGGACTATTACAGACCTTGCCCAATCGTGGAAGAGGAGCCGAAGGTATAGCTCGCTGCTGCGTTTCTGGCTCTGCTGCTCGGTTCGGGTTTCGGCTCATGGTCTCTTCGGTCAGGTTTCTTTGTTAGCTTACGTGCCGTATTGTCAAGGCTCATCATGCCGTATACGTGTCTTATTGTCTATGATTTGGGTATTTTGGGGATGGGAAAGACGGCCAATGTGGCTCTCCCCTGTGTGGGAATTTTGTTCAACATTTGGGTCTCGTTCACTGTTTTGGTTCTGGTTCTCCCTTGCATGGGAATTTTTCTGGTTCTCCCCTGCGTGGGAATTTTTCTGGGTCCTGGTTGATCATCTCTGCCATCATCTCTGGCAGTAGGATCACGCTGTTAGCCTGATTGTAACTGTATTTTGGTTTCCTGTATATAATAGAATAGTCTAATTCAAAAAAAAAAATTAATAAATATTAATCTCCGAGGTTTAAATAGCTATCACTTTGGATGGGACATAGGTAGCCCGAGGAGGCACGACCTTTGCCCACCCAGTACAGCGTGATAAACCGGTTCATAAATGAAGGCTCTCCGAATTTGGTGTATGCAGAGTTCACTTGCTGTTCATCAGTTTTTATACTCTATCCCTGTCTTGCACCCTGGTTTATGCGCTCGCTCGCGCCGGCTCGATTCAAACCTTGGCTCCATTCACTACGGCAGTTATGTTGGATGATTCTCGAGACCTGAAGGAGATTGATGCTTTAAGGCTCAATTATGAGCCGGCGGGGGAGCAAATCTCGGTGATTCACTCGCAGAATTCTCCAAAGTCTGGTTGGAGCTCTGGTTTTAGCATTATTTATGCGGGTCTCATCCCCATTGGTGCTTATGGTGGAATGAACGGGGAGGCAACTCTGTATCCAAGCTCTAGTCTTACGGCAGAGCTGCCTCCGTCCTCCTTTTGGTTTTTATCCCGGGCACCAGGCCTGCAAACTGTAATTTTCCTGTTTTCCGCTAGCATGATCTTTGTGGTCACACGAGCCGTTGGCTTTGTCATCGTTGCTGCCTCGCCTCGCTCTCTTAACACTGCTTCGGTTATCCCAATGCCTCGTCGTCGCCATCGAATGAGGTCTCGACGAGGTCAGCTTAGGTGGGTGCCTTCCAGCCCGTCCACCTAGTCACCCTCCCCTTCAAGCAACTTCTTTGTTGGGCACTATCCTCGCACTCGAAGTGGAAGAGGGCATCCCTCATATGGCTCTGTGCTCTTCACCTTCTGCAGCGCTCTGAATCGTCCAAGAATAATGACACATATTTTAGTGGTATTTCAGGAGGAAGCCCAAGAGGGATAGCCGAGTTCCCATCAGGAGGGCCCAATATCTGTTTCTGTTTCGACATCGAGCATCCAGTTGGAGATTGGTAGAGAGTCTTTGCAGGTTCTTGAGGCACCAGCCAGCAGCGCTCCGAATATGGCTATGGCGCTGGTCGACCCTGTCCATCCAACTCAGCAACAACTCCTGAAGGGAACATGTATGATATAGGTTGGTGCCGGATTATTGCAGAACATCCTCATGTTTAGCTTGTTTTTTGTTGTCATGATAGCTCGACAAGCAGCCCATACTATTGGGCATGTTTTTGTTAAGATGGTGATATGGAATTTAAGCTCTTTTTTTGTATTTTGTAAACTTAGTAAAAGGTTCATGACTGAGCTCCCTGAATTGGGGCAGTCTCATTCCATGTTTATCTTGACCTCTCTTCAGGGCAATGTATCTAACTTCGGTCTCGCTGTAATTTTATTCCCTTTTTTTGTTAATAGACTAATCTTACTTAGAAAAAAAAAATTAATAAATATTAATATTAATTTATTTATTCATTTTTAATTAATAAATATTAATCATATTTAATTGACTCTTAATTAATCAATCAATAATAATAATAAAGTAATAATATTTCTATATTTATTAATAATGTTTTATTATATAAAGATATGTAAATAAATAAATATATATTAATATAAATTTTGTTAATTAATATTATTTATTAATTAAAATAAACTTAAGGGAATAATATTAAATTTTAAGAATATGAATCTTTAGATTAATAAACCTAATAAATTGATAGTATAAATCCAAACCATAAAAAATATATACCCAATACATATAAATCCTAATATAAATATTACATACCTTGGCTTAAACCTGAAGGGCCATATTTGATTTCCATATTAAAATAATCCTTCTCAAAATGCAATCCGCCACGGAATAATTCATATTAAATAAAAAAAAAAAAAAATATTTAACTCAGGCATGCTGAGGAGCACCAGTGAAATCTCATCCGTCAATACAAACTTAGACGAAGCATATTCGCTTTAAACTCATTAGCGTCCATCGATATATCAAGAAATTAAAAGCCAACGCCGGGTTCGAAATAGGAATGCCTTCAGTAAACAATACAAAAGTATACATATTGTTTAATTCCCATTAAAAGCATTAATGGTATTATAAAAGCAATATGAAGGAGATATGTAATTAAAAGCATTAATGGTATTATAAAAGCAATATGAAGGAGATATGTAATCTTTGTAGGTGAGAGTTTTTATATGGTTAAAAAAAAAATTACTGGAAAAATAAAACATATTTTATTTTTAAACATAAATAATATATTTCAATGTACATATTAATTAACATAATTTTATATCAATTTTTAATAAGGGGATCTAGTAAATAAAAGTCAAAAAGGAAAAACTTATATTTTTATTTTCCAATGTCAAGAAGATAATGTTTTTACTTTTTAAAAATTAGGTGCTTCAATAAAATATTTGAATATCCATATTAATTAGCATATTTCTATATCAAATTCACAGAGCATCTCAATTGAAACCATGATAAGTATTATTTAAACAATAAATACTATTATTGCAACATCAACTTTGTATATATCTATATAGAACTTGAAAGACAAAAAATATTGTATTTTAATATTGCTAATAAATTAAATGTTTCATTACTCAATTTAAATAAAATATTTATGTGACTTTAAAAAATATTTCAATGTGTCCCCGATGGAGGTGACAACAGGAAACTATGAGGCACAAGGAGGGAATTCAATCCCTCCAAATGCAACATTCAATATAATAAGGTGTGCAAATGATGATTTATCTAACACAGTGGAGGTGAATGTTATAGAGGGAATTATGAGTATATGTGTTGTTTGTGTGGTTACTTGATTCCATTGTTGGCTTCAGGGGTTTGGAGGTAAGATAGTGGTGAGAGGCAAGTTTTAGATGTGTAGGGACGCTATAGCTATAAGCCATCCCATTCCCATCATTTTATGACTTGTCCATAAACTGGCAATTTTGTCGAGTTTGGAATTTATTCATTCTTGAAGGTTATTAAGAGAAAAATATTTTGGGATCTTGGTTCATTGCTACCTGTAGCAATAGTGGACAAGTACTAAGAGCTTGGGCATGCTAGAATTCGCTCTGGGTTGGCCACTATTGATTTTAGCTTCATGGTTTGTGGCGTTCCCATGTTCCAAGTAAAATTCCCAAGCCTGGTTGTTATAATCAGTCAATATTTATTTCTTGTCTATTCTAAATTAGTGTGTTAAGGATTTCGTGGGGTTATTGGTGCTTGTTAATGAGGCAACCAAAGGTGGTGCCACCCAAAATGTTGTCTGTGGTAGTTATCCTTCAATATTTCTTTTCCAGTTAACGAGAGTGGTGGTTGGTCCATTGTCTTCAAGATTTTCCATCCACTGGAGGGGATTGGGTATGCCCAGAGGATTCAGGTAGCTAGGTGGTGGTTGTGTTGCAGGCCATCGTGGTTTCGTGTAGGCTTCTAGGGGCTTCACCTGGTCAAATGGTTGGAAGGGGGGAAGTCTTGCTTTGGTTGCCATTCATCTCTCTTGTTGGGCATTATTTGTGTGGGGCGCCTTATGGGGAATGTTTTTGAGATTGTTTCCATTGGTGGGAAATTATAGTGGGAGCCTCAGCAGGTATTAGAGGTGTTAGCAAGCTCAAGGTCTATGCAGCGACAACAAGGTCATGCTCGCAGGGGGTTGGGCCTAGAGTCCAACGCATTGTCCACCATGCGAAAGAGCAGGAAGCAGGTGAAGCGATGGATCAACAACCTGTCAATTTGCCAAGGAGAGTACAGTTACCTCCCCCATTTGATTCCCTCGAAGCTTACATTCGTCAGGTCACTCTTCTTGTAGAACAACTAGTTTGAGATCGAGAGAGAGAGAGAGAGAGAGAGAGAGAGAGAGAGAATTATGTTAACCATAAAAACAAATTCCACTGTACAAATAAAATAAGTAATTAAAATTAAAAATTTGAGTTATTTCCTAATAAAACTAATAAGAGATAGATGTCTAAATTATTTATTTCTTAATATAAACTAACATGTGACGTTTAAAAAATACAATAAATGGCAAAAAAAATCAATGTGGAGAGAGAGAGAGAGAGAACAATCTTATGGATACAAGATTTCATGTAGGATCACTATTCTAAATTTAGGTTTGGTCTTTTTTTATGAAAATTAGTAATGAAAGCTTTAGCCATGTAGTCTAAACAATCCAAGTGGCCAACTGCATTTTCAAGGTGTGAATGTAGTTTAAACAATGAAAAGTTATATACACACACACACACAAGGTGTGAATCCATCAATCCATTCGAAATGTATTTTAAACAATGAAAAGTTATATATATATACTCAAAATTAGGAAGACAAAAATAATTGAATGTAAATTTGCAGACCTCAAGTGAGGAGCCCCTGAGACTCCCAAAACATTGTCTCACATTAAAGAACAAAATAAACAATACAAATTTATAGGAGTACATTTGGTTAGGGAGATCAAACAAATTCTCGAATAATAGGAATTAAATCCTAAATACAAATGTAATTAAAAAAAAATCTCCATTATTTCTATGTTCCCCTCTTAATGGAGAAATGATTAATCTTCAAACCTAATATCTCCATAAACAATTCAAATTTCATCTTCCAAAGGGGCTTTGTGAAAATATCAGTAGCAGTTTCACAAGTACTACAATATTCAAGAAAAAATTCCTTAGACTGTATCTTCTCTCTAATAAAATGAAGTTAAGCATCAACATGTGTTTTTTTTACTGAAGCAAGAGCTTATCCTTCTACTCATTAATCCAAAAGAAAAGTTACATAATGTACAAAAAATTGTCCGATTACATGGACTCAGGAAAAAGATTTCCCTACTAATGACAACCCCCCCTCCCCTACACCAAAAAAACCAAACCCAAGAGAGACACACTCTTAAAGGCTACAAGATCCCCCAACCACTATGGAAGCTCTGGAATTTTCACTCCCCCCTGACCGAACAAACGACAACAGTCATCCCCTACCACGCAATACTCGCAAACAACGACAGAGGGAAAAGACGTGCCTAGAGCATGAGTGGATAAAACCCACCTAGCCCCACAAAACAACACGGTTAATCCTAACCGTCGATTCAGGCAGCTGGATCCAATGGCCAGGAGCCAAATCGCACAACCTAAAATGACCGAATGATAGTGTGCGAAGGAGGGCGGTTTCCAAATCCTCCACTCGGCCATGTGTTGGAAGCCCTATGGAATCGCTTCTCAAATTGCAAAACCGTTAACCACTCAAGAGTCGTGTGATTGCCAGAAAACCAACTTGGGCATGGTTTTCCAACCTGAAAGTAGAATGGGGGTAAATACCAACTGCCGGTAAAAACCAACCACCCATCCCGCCTATTCTTTCTATGGAACCTGAATCGGAGACTGTGCTTGTTTGAAATTTGACCTAACATATTGTCATCCGAAAAACTGAGGAAAACAGTCAACTCTCTCAGGGGAGAATTGAGGCCAAACTTTCCATGCCCTCCTTCCAAGTACATACTAAAAGGTTGTGGTTGACCTTGTAGGGAAAATCAATTCGTTTTGGCCACCTTGGCCTGATATCAAAAAAAAAAATTGTCCTCTATGGCTTGATCGTCACAAAGAGCTTTTAAACGGTTCTGAGGCATCTCCTACCACTTTATTGCCATCCCGCATTCTGCATTGTTCACACCTTGGTTTGCCAGTATGTCTGCTAGCTTATTGGCATTTTGTCGAACATGGTTGAAACTAACTGTTCGAAGTCCCTGGAGGTGTACTTGAATTCTTTGGTAAACCTAGATTAGTCTCCAGTGATTTGAGACTTTCTCTGGCTTGGTACCACAATTGATTCTTTTCACTGAGTTAGTGGTTATCTCTGAGGCTACTTCGATGATGACATTTGAGCCATGGTTCTGAATCAGAAACTCTTGACATTGCTCCAGGGCCATTAATTCAGCCATATTGTTGGTGGCTCTTCCTAAATGGTAGTGTAAGATAAAGATAATATCGCCCTCTTCATCTCTTAAAACTCCTCCAAAACCAGCTGTACCCAGGTTGCCTTTTGAAGCACCATCAATGTTGTATTTTAGATAGCCTTTGGGTGGAGATTGTGAGAAATCCTTTGCTATATTCGTAGCTATTACCTTCTTGCTTAGTCCTTGGGGAATAATCCCTTGCATTCCTAGTTGCCTGAGAGTTCTCAACTCAATCTCTTAGTGGGGATTTTTGGGGAGATTGTGAACTGTGGTGCTAACTATCTCCTTGAGCTGTTTTAAGATCAAATCAAATAGTTGATGAGGGATAGACTTTTCATCCTTGAAAATTATTTTATTCCTTTCTTTCCAAACTTTCCAGATAATGAAGCTTGGCATGAAGGCCCAGGTCAAATTAAGGAGCTCATTCTCTGTAAAGTTTCTTCTCCACTTGTTTAGGGTATTTATGATACTTTCTCTGTCCCTATCTATCTGTTGGAAAATGGTAGCGAAAGAATCCCATAGACAGGTGGTGTAAGAGCAGTTGTTGAGAATGTGCTCCATTGTCTCCCCCTGCTCTTCACATAGTTGGCATCTAGAAGGCCCCATAACACCCCTCTTCCTAATATTTTCCCAAGTCAAGATTTTGTTATGATGGGCCAACCACATGAAAAGCTTGATCTTCATCCAACCTTGGTGTCTCCAGAGGTGCTACCAGGTCTTGTCTGGAACTCTGGAATCAAGCTCAAGGAGAATACCTTTAGCTTCCTTAAGATTAAAGGTTCCTTTATTGTTGTTGCCCCATCTCAATTGATCCTACCCCTCTGTTACTAAGATCATCCTTTGTTTTAGCAAGCTCTTAAGTGCCTCTGCTTTTATTTTTATGGGGCTGTCATCTCTACAGTCAATGTTGCTCCATCTTCTCCACTTTACCGAGTTATGAGAACGATCCCATAAATTATTTACTCTGTTTAACCCTTAGGAATCTGTTTCCTACTTGATGCTTAAAAAATCCTCTTTTAACAATGTTGGTTCTTGTTGCCATTTGTCCTCCCAAAAGAGTGGTAGATCCCCTGCTTTGATTTCCAAAAAACTGTTTTTTTGAACTAGGCTTCTGTTTTTCCAAGCGTTATTCTAGAAGTAAGGGCACTTAATGTTTGCAGACATTCTTATGAGATCACTAGCGTGCTAGGAGCTGGCATATCTTTCTTTCCATATCCTTGCTCAATGGGCTTTTGGCTCTTGTACCCATAGCCACCAAAGCTTGGCTCCTAGAACTTCACTAAGAATCTCCTGATCATCTAAGCCTAGACCCCCATGGCTCTTGGGTTTACAGATTTTATTCTAGGAAGCTAGGGCCCATTTCCTCCTTGTTTCCTCCTTACCCCAAAGGAAATATCTTTGAATATTCCTGAATTTCTCTAAGACACCTTTGGGAGCTGGGAGGGTTGATAACATGAATATCGGGATTGATTGCAGAATAGCATTTGTTAGAACCAACCTGCCAGCCAAGTTCAAGGCTCTGATGGTCAATTTTTTTACTTTGTCTTGCATCTTGATGAGCACTGGTTCCCAGATACTCTTGTGCATTAGTCTGGCCATGAGAGGAACTCCCAAATACCTTGAGGGGAGGGAATCCCTTTGGAAGCCAAGAATTCTTGAGATATTTCTCTGAATAGCAATGTTAGTGTTTAAGAAGAAGATTTTAGATTTAGAGAGATTGAATTCCATACCTGTAGACATGGCGAATTCATTAAGGATTTGATTGTAGGCTAAAGCTTCTTTGATAGTGGGGATTCCTTGCAGCATGTTATCATCTACAAATTGTTGGTGAGTTAGTGCCTAACCATTCTCAGTTAGTTGAAGGCCCTTGATTTTTCCCATGGCCTTGGCATGCTTAATGGATTGACCAAGTCCTTCCATCATGAGGATAAAGAGAAAGGGAGAGTGTATCTCCCTGTCCGAGGCCTCTAGAAGGAATGAAGATATCTGAGGGAGAACCATTCACCAGAATTGAAAAGTTGGAAGAACTCACCAGAGCCATAACCCATCTGACCTAGTTGTGATCAAACCCAAAATAAGTGAGAACCTTCTTGATGTAAATCCAATTCACCTTGTCATACGCTTTGGCTATATCCAATTGCATGATCATCCTTGCCTGCCTTTTGCTGATTAGCGTGTGTACTACCTCATGGGCTTGAATAATGTCATTTAAAATTTGTCTTCCCTCCACATAGCCTGATTGTTCCTCTGACACTAAAGAAGGAAGAAGAGGTTTGAGTCTGTTAGCCACTACCTTGGATATTATTTTGTAAACCACATTACATAAAGCTATGGGTCTGTACTTATCTGCAATTTGAACAAAGTCCTATTTGGAGATCAGGGAAATGAAGGAAGTGTTGAGGGCTTTCAAGATAGTTTTGCTCCTCTTGGAATCCTCCACCACATCCAAAATATCTTGTTTGACTATATTCCAATAAGATTTAAAAAAATCCACATTGAAACCATTCGGGCCTGGTGCTTTTCCATTCTGCATGTCTTTGAGAACCTCGCTGACCTCCTCTTCAGTTACTGGTCTATTTAGGTTAAAAATTTCCTCTCTAGACACTATCTTAGGGATATGCCTTGTAATTTCCCTGATGGATTGTTCCCTGTCTAGATTGTTTCACCGAGTGATGCCTCAAAAATAATGAACAAGCACGGCTTCAATATCCCTATGAGTGATCTGAAGCTCCCCATCCTCATCCTTTATCATCGAGATTCTGTTGTATGCTCTGTTAGCCATAGTGGACCTGTGGAAAAAGCTTGTATTTCGCTCTCCGTCTTTGAGCCATTTAACTCTAGACTTTTGCCTCCAAAATATTTCCTCTTGTTTGCTTAAATTCTCCCATTCTTGATGGTGTTTATCAGCATGATCACTTTTGACTTTGTTAAAGCCATGTTTGATTCAGTGCCTGGTTGAGTTTCTGAATTTTAATTTCCACTGATTTTTTGTCCACAAAAATGTTACCGAAATCCTTCTTGTTCCATTCTTTAAGCCTGAACTTAATGTGCTTTAGTCTTTCATGAAGGAGGTACATTTTTTATCCCTGGAATTGCATGTCTTCAGACCACCATTTTTCAATGTTACTGATGAAATCTGAGTGGGAAAGCCATATATTCTCAAATTTGAAGGGTATATTCCTGGGAGAATCAATACCCTTGATTTCCAATTGAATCAGCCAGTGATTAGAGCCTCCAAAGGGAAGAACTCTTGTTGTTATTTCTTTGCCTATAAGCATAAGCTCCTCTGATATCATAAACCTATCTAACCTAGAGGCTACCTGTGCCTCACCTCCTCTTTGTTGTTCCAAGTAAAAAGGCCATTGCTCGTTTCTAAATCAACCAGTTTCATATTATCTGTGAATGATTCGAACGCTAAGGAGTCTTTGTTTAGTGCTCTGGTACCTCCCTTTTTTCCGAAAGAGATTTGATCATGTTAAAATCCCCTCCCATGATCCAAGGAATTCAAGCCTGTCTGCTCCTGAGATCCATAAGGGATTCTAGCAATCTGATTTTATCATCTATTCTTTGAGGACCGTAAACATTTGTGACTAGGAAGGTTTCTGAAACCCCCACTGGTTTAATAACCACTGACAAATAATTTCTAGATGCCTCTACATCTATTATGCTGACTTTTTGGGGGTTCCAAAGAGTGAGAATTCCCCCTGCTGTGTTCGCTATTTTAACTTCTAGAAACTCAAAGTTATTGAGCCATCTACCATGGATTAGTTTTAATTTCTGAATGGAGCATTTTGTTTCCTGGATGAAGATCAGATCCGACATTTCTTGTTTCATTTTATAACTAAGCAGTCTTTGTTTTATTTTACTATCTATACCTCTGATATTCCAAGATGTGAACTTTAGGATTAAAGATTTGTAAAGGAGTAACTGGTTAGGTCTTTCATCTTACCTGAATCTATCATTAGCTTTCCACACTCCATCAAGAGCTCCTTCTGCTTTTTCCTACCCTTCTTCTTTCCTGCATTTCTAGTAGCTAATCTTGGGGTTGATTTCATTGTTTTCACTCCTCTATACTCCTACTTGTCAATGGTTTTTCCTTTATCAAACCCCCTTTCCCGAGTTTTCCATAAAAACAACTGCTGTATTTTGTTACATTATTCTTGAGGTAATGAATCTATCCCTCTCGTGGTTCCCTGCATCAAGAACCCTTCCAGATCTAGGTGTTCCTTATCTAGAATTCCCTGAAGTTCATGGTCCTCCAGATTTATTTCACTCTGGGTCATTTCCTGATCCATCTCTAGTTTTGTTTCACTCGTCATAGTCTCTTTCTTATTAACAATATCTTGTGTTAGGTTGTAGTCTTCTTCCTTCTCCTTTTCATTAGGGTCTTTCTCCATAGATTGGTCTTCTTTTGTCATTTCTTCATTCTGTTCCAGTGCTTGAAACTTATTCTGACCGAACTTTTGCCCCTCATTACGTTGTTTCTTTGGTCCTTTTTTACCTCCTTTTCCTCTACTTGCCACTTTCTGAAAGCTTTATGTGTCCTTCATTGTTTTCGGTTTGCTCTTGTTGTCTGCTTTACTAAGAGGGCTGTCTCTAAAAAAGTGTCCATGTTTATGGCATTTACGGCATTTGAACGCGATATGCTCATAGTCCACAATTTGCATCCATTCCTCATCAAATACTTCCAAGATAACATCATCCAAAAGAGCTCCTGATAGATCCATTTCCACACAAATCCTTGCATAGGAAGTATATTTTCCCCTTCTTGTGGCTTCTGAAGCTTTGACAAAATGACCTAGTTTGTTTCCCATGGAAACAAGCGATTCAGTTTGCCAGTAATCAAGAGGTAGAGAATAGACCCTTACCCAGACAAGTATCAAAGTGAAAGTTTCCCACTCTGGAACAAAGTTCATCATCCAAGGCCACATATAGAGGCCCGTTGCTGCATAAAAGTATGGTCCTTGTTCAAATATTCTATCTTTGTCTTTGATATTTGTGAACACCACGGTGAAAAATCCCTTTGACCTAAGATGGAGATCAATGCTTCCTTTGGGTTTCCAGTGATACTTAATCCATGTCTATAAATCATTATTAGTGGGCCATAATCCCATGAATTTACAAATTATAGTGTAAGTCCCCATGTGTTCCCTCTGTGCTTGCAGTGCAGGATCATTTAATACTACTCTAGGAGTGATCTCCGTTTTGGGTCTGCAAGGTCCGTTTTGTTTTTTTCCCTTGTTTCCTAGCTTTTGTCTTCTTCCTCCTTGTCCTTTGTGCTGCTACCTTCCTTGATCTTGGCCCCATCCATCTCCTTTTCATTATTTCTTTTTTCTTCCACCGCAGATCCTCTGACATTACCCACTGGTGATTTACCTCTACTGGCGATGGCGTCCTTGTAGGAGGGAGTGGAGCTCCCTCCTCTGCGGCCCTCCATTAGGATCAAGCTCTGTAACTCTCAGAAACCCTAGCTGCACGTTTTTTCATCGGTCCTTAAACTATCCTAAGCATCAACATGCGTTGTTCTTTCTTGATACATAGGATTATTTTCCAACCCGATTGAGCTCTTATTATCACACTTAATCATTATGGCCTTCTTTTGTTCTTCTCTAGCATCTTGAAGAACTCTCTTCAATCAAACCACTTCACAAGTTGCTACACAAAAAGCTTTATATTCTACCTTAGTAAATCAAAACGACACAGTTGGCTACTTGTTGCTACTCCATGAAACAATCTCAGATCCAATGCTAAAATCATAACTTGTAGTAGATCTTCTATCATCTGGATTTCCAACTCAATCTAAATATGAGTAACCTATCAAATCAATGTCAAATGAATTAGTATACTTAAGACCAAAATCATTTTTTCCTTTAAGATACCCGAGTACAACATTTTCTCCTTTCCCATGGATTTCTAGAGGTCTTGCCATAAATTGACTTAACATACTAATAGAGTATTCTAAATTAGGACTAGTTATAGTAAGATAATTAAAGCTTCCCACTGGTTGTGTATACAATTTACCATCTACCTCCTTTGATCCATCACTGAAATTTCACATTTTGTTGCATTGGAAAAAAAAACTTTACACTGATCCATTTTAAACCTTTTAAGCACTTCTCTCACATACTTAACCTAAGAAGCAAAATTTTTGCCAACATATTTCCCCACATCAAGACCAAGACAGTAATGTAACTCTCTAAGATATTTTAACTCAAATACTTGTGACCTCTGCACCTTCATTCCATCAATTAGTTTGACTAAATTTTCTCTAGTAATTAAGTCATCAACATACAAAGCTATTAGTACTACATGCCCCTTTGCATCAAATTTGGTATACAGATTCAGATCAATTTGTCTTCTCATCAAACCCTGTTGAAGAAAGAAAGAATCTATCTTCTCATACCATGACCTAGGTGCTTGCTTTAGCCCATACAAATATTTCTTTAATCTACAAGATAAATGTTCTTGCCCATTTTTCACAAACCCTTGAGGTTCTGTCAAGTACAACTCCTCTTTTAATTTACCATTCAAAAATGAATATTTTAAATCTAATTGGTGAAAATTCCAATGGTACTTTGCAGCTAACGAAATTAACAATCTAATAGTATTTAATTTAGGTACAAGTGAATTTTTTTCTGCATAATTAGTGCCCTCCTTTTGTGAGTACCCTTTTCCCACCAATCTAGCTTTATATTTATCTATGTTTTCATTTACATTAAACTTGGGATTGTATAACCATTTGCATCCTATGGGTTGTTTTTCTTTAGACAATTCAATCAATTCCTAGGTTTTATTTTTAATTATTGATTCATATTCTTCCTACATTTCTTTTCTCCACTCCTCATGTTCATTAGATTCATTAAAAATAAATTAATTAAATTTGGTAATTCGGTAATTTTGTACTTCCTACCTTTCAATACCCTTCCTTACCTTTAGATCACCTTTTAAGCCCTTAGAATTCTCTCACACTCAATCCTGTAGCAAATAAGGGCAATCTTATAGCATTCGGTAGAAATATTGTAGCATATTGTAGTTTCATGTAGAAACTCTCCAACCTTGACCAGAATTGTTCTTCAAGCTCAATTGTTTCCTCCCGGACCTTGGAACCAATATTGAGGAAGATTAGAGACCACCTATGACCTTTCTTTTCATATATGCAATTTATTTCTGCAATTAGGGTTAGAGACTCATTCCATGAATTTCATAACACATAGATTGATTGCTTTTTCAGTTCTTGAAGTAGTTGTTGAATATTTTCACTAGCATAGAACTTACTTTGGATGTAATAGTTTAAGATTTATTTCCTGCTCTTTACTTCAAGCAAATAGACTATGTTTGATTTATGTAATAGGCCAGGGTTTCCATTTCAAGCAATGTCATTTTATTCGCAATTAGACTAGAATTTCCTTTCATGCACATTTACATTTCATGCAAATTTATTAGAATTTCCTTCTTATGAAACATTTAGATTTCATGCAAGTAGAGTATAATTTCATTCTTATGCAAAATTCACATTTCCTGTAGTAGATGGATTTCATTTTCAAAATGGTCTTTATATGCCTAGGTTTGATCCACTATCTCAGAGAAGCTTAAGTAGAACTAAAGTTACTATGCATACACCATTGTCACCTTTTAAGTTTGTACAAAGACAAGGTTGATAATTAAATTTGGTAGCCTTGGGAGTTGCAACATTATTGTTGAAAAACCATAGCTCATCACATTTTGCTGCCATTATCAGGGAGGTGTCCAAGTAGGTGTCGTTTCTTCTTAGAGTTACTTTATTTTTCCATTTTATTTCCTGAAAAAAGAAAAAAAAATCACTTTTAATTAGTTTTTGTTTGTCTAGAAAGATCCTAAAAAAGAAGAAGATAAAAACACAAAAAAACATATTTATTTCATGCCTCGCAAGGTTAAGGATAACCTAGGAAAATTTCTGCCAATATCCCCCACTCCTACAAGTAGTCAACCATCATTCTTCTTTGGTGACTACAAACCTCCTACTTTGACCACAGAGGAATTGGATAACTGTAGTGTCCTTTCTGGGTTAGTTAGTTTTGGTGACACCTATAGGGTGATTTTGATGGAGTTTATAAATATTATATATGTCATAATTATGTATATGCTTATACACTATAAACATGGTTTGGGTAACATGGTTTTTGCATGCTTATGGTAATAACTATGGTTATGTATTTTGCTTAAGTGCATTATCAATGTTTCTCTTTTGGCATCCTATTTTGATTTTTGTTAATGACATAAATGATATTCTATGATTGTGACACATGAAAAAAGCTACTATGTGGAGTAGCTAACTGACCATAATCTTGTTGATGATCTATGAATTACATGATTATGTATGCTTAACCATGTATTTAGTAGGAATTGGCAGGGAGCTTAGTTGCATGTCTAGAAGGATGTTTAGATAATAAATGACCATGGAGGTCATGTATACAATTATGCTCAGATAATAAATGACCATGGAGGTCATGTATACGGTTATTCTCAAATAATAATGACCGTGGGCGTCATATATACAATTGCTTAAAATTTCATTCAATTAATTCATTTTTAGTTGTTTTGTTTAATAAACAAGGTTATGATGCATACAGGTCTGGGGAAACAACACCTTGCCAACAGATCATCAGATGCATATGAGCTCACAATGAGTACCTTGAGGAAAATCATAGAGATTCAAAGAAGCATAGATGATAATCTATAGAAAATATTAGGGCATGATGTCTGAACTTTCTGAACGATCAAGGCTTTGAGTCTTGGATCTTTGCAATAGATCAAGGCATGGAGCCTTGATTCTACTAGGATGCGTAGTCCTAGGTTTAGGAAAAGGGTGTGGAGTTCTAAAAATTCAAGAGAGGTGCATAATATGGGTGTAGAATCCCTATTCTCTAATTGAAAATAAACACCACTTAAGTGCTTACATCAACCAGGTGAATTTATCTAAGTTAAACTTTCACTTGAATTAATTCAAATTTACACACTTTAGAGGGTGATCTGATTTATAATATTACATTATTGTGCTAAGATCCTCCTCAAATTAGAAACAAAATGGTTTCATTGTGCTTAAGGATTCATGAATTTTCGCAAGTGAAATGATGAGTTTTTATGTTAATTTTATGAGAAATTTAACATAAATAAGAGACTGAAAAGTAGCATAAACATGTATAGAAAATCATAAAAACCACATTACAATAGGAACATGATAAAGGAGTTCACCCCTTCTAGGCTACGTCTCCTTGGTCCATCTTCCAATGGCTTGGGCCTCTCTGTTATGCTCAAAAGTGTAAAAAGATGTGTTTGCAATGCTCAAAATGCTTTGGAATCTACTCTAATGAGTCAAGAATACTCAAAAATGGTCCCCTAGCCTCTTTTACTCCTCATTTGGTTGAAAACCACCTTAGTTATGACTTCTGCCACTCTTTCCACAATTTCCTCCTCCAAATCTCGCTAACTGCCAGTCAAATTCATTATCTGGAGTTAATTTTTGAAGTTCCTCCAAAATTGATGGTCCCTCCAACTTCCCCGCTTGGTGTTGCTATGGATGAGGACACGAGTTCAAACTTGACCTCCCCACATAAAATTTTATTTGACCTTTGAGAGGGCATGTGGCAGACTCTGGGTTTGCCACATGTCAACCACTCACTGGTGCACCTGTATAGCCTTCAACCAGTAGCATCCTGCCAACTCATGCATGTATGAACATGCCACATGGCACTAAACCATTTGATGATGAGATTACGGTTCCACGTCAGCTACACAGTTATCCCCAACTAGGCAGCCTAGTCAGTGGTACAAATTGTTGATTCAGTTATCCCTTTTTCTTTCAAAAATTTACCTATTTACTAAAGTGAATAGAATGTGTTTTTGACTCCATACAGTGTTTGTTTCATGCGAAACAAGTTGCACCAGATTCAACATGATGAACACTATGTGGTCGTTCACATTCCACACCATTATGACAAATTTTATTTTTTAGCATAATTATGAGCACCTGACCACTCCTACCCACTAGAAGCCTTTTGGATCCCAAAATATCACTTTCAGTTATCTAGCAAGTGAGGGTATAGTTCCCTCACCTTTTCAATCTCAATCCATTTATCACTAATTTAGAACTTGTGATCTACACGATGCTTGGTGTACATTGCTTTGTACTTTCCTTTGCCATTTTCAAGCTAATCTTGCATTGTTTGATGTACCATTTGGAGGTGTTCAATGAACTATTTCTCTTTGTCCATGTTAGTATTAGTACCAACATCCTTATTACCAATATGATAGAACACATTATGATGCAAATTGTGATGCAGGAGCATCAAGACCATCTTCATTTGTAAATATGTGATAAAGATGATAATTTTAAATCTTTTGTTGTTTTAGGAAGTGAAGATTATGTAAATATTATTTTTATAAATAAAAGGATATGAGAGAATAGTTAGGAAAAATAATTGGGATAGAATTTCTATGTTTTTTTCAGTTAAAATTAGGATAAAAATAGGGAATAAAGCTTCAAGCTTTAAATCATTATGTAAAAAGGAAAAAGCCTGCTTTTTCTAGGAGATAAGGTCTGAGAAGAACTATCCCTTATGTATGTATCCATTATTATTATAAATAAAGAGGTAGCTAAGCTCTCAGCAGAAAGAGGAGCGAGTGCCAAAGTATAATTTTAAAAACTCTCTGGCGTTTGAGTGTAATGGTTTTTATGATACTATGCATGTATCCAATAGTTTAATTTGACTGGGTCTTGAGGCATTCAAGAGTTACTGCGCTGTATATGGAAAGGATTGAATGGAATTCTATTCTCCGTTGGATGCATTATGGTGCATTAAGCCTACGGTTGTTTTTTGTTGTTGTAATGATTACGCCATTCTAATTTCAATTATTTTCAGTCAACATTACTGTGTGTTAAAAGTATTGAGGTTACTGTGTATTGGAGCGTTGTCGATCATGTACTTTTATGTAGAGCGTGGATCTAAAACATACATGGTTAATTTAAAACAAAACTGAGGCGCATTCAGGCGATGTTATGTATCCACGGCTTAGGTTTTATGGTGGCGCTGTTTCATCGAATCTATGTGCCTTTCCTCTGTGACAATCGATGACTTGTAAAAATGCAATGGAGTGTGCTGCATGACTAATATGATCCGCCAAACAACTTAGCGCAATCATTCCAAGTGATAACGGTTTTCTGGACGTCCGTGCCGCTCAGAATTATAAAGGGCTTCTCCGCAGGAATCGTTACCTTCTCCTTATAAATACCTGGTTGAACAAAAGTCTTGACGGAGTTCTTGTTATTCCATGGAACCGCTTGTGACATTGCGTTGGACACTTATTAATCAATCCAAGCATTCGGGTTGTAATTTATGAAGTATCCGGTTGTAATTGCTGAGCAAAGGATTGAAGCTTCGTATGGTAAACGAGGTAGCGTACAGCTCGAAAAGGAAGCTGTTGGAGAAACACGATATTGAATTAAATCACTCCATTGTTTTCATTAATTGTTTCATAGTTGTCTGCTGGCAGAGCGTTCTTAACCATTCATACCAACAATTAACATATTTGTTGTTAAATACATATCTGTACATGTGGAGAGGGTTGCTGATGATATATATAAACTATATGTTAATACCTACAAGCGTGGGCGCAGTTGGATTTTATGCGACATAATGACCAGGTGTATGACAGAGACACAAAATTGATATTTGTGTAGGAATGATATGCCAGAAGGAGCTATCCACAATCTGAAGGCGCGATCTAGAGATTATTACAGGAAATCGAACAGGTAAGTTATATTGGTAATGGCGCACTCTTTAATTGAACCCAGCATATGAGAACGTAATTGTAATGGCGAGACCATTGAATGTTAATTGGATTGGGAATGAGAAAAGGTGCATGTAAAATTCAAGCTTTGGTTATTGGATTGAGTAGTGTTTGTTACATTTTTACATCAAGTAGAAATTGAGATTGTATTGGGTTGAAAAGGAATTTCAAGTTGTTGAAATTGCCAGCGATTGAAAGATAAAGTTGAGATTGTTGTGGGTCATGGTCAAACTTATGGAGATCCTGGGTATTGCAGGCTAGCCCTGCATCAAATTGTAAACAAATTCCTCTGCTTGATTCCTTTGACTCAAGCTTCAATATACATCTTGAAAATATTTTATTTTTCTGAACATAACTTTCATATAAAACAACATGATGCTTGAGGAAAGTAGTTATACAAATTATAGGCCTAGAAAGTACATCAAACTTTTTTTATGCCTTTTGACTGAGTGGAATGGTAGAAGAAAACCCATCCAATGGAAGTTCCTTTGTCGCTGCAACTTAAGCACTTCACCATTGAAATTTTCTGAATAAAAAGAAATGGGCTTACCACATTGCATAAATGTTGCACCCATGCCATAGTCGCATACATCAACCTGAAACTCAAATGACTTTTTGAAGCTTAATAGAGAAAGTATAAATGCTGAACTGATATTTCGATTTAAAGCATCAAATACCTCTTTTTGTTTGCCTTCCCACTGGAAGACCTTTTGCACAACTGTCAAAGAATGCAAATGAGCTACAATAGAAGAAAAATTAACAAAATCTTTCCTCCAACATTGGGCTACTCCCAAAAAACATCTTATCCAAATGACTATCTTGAGAATTAACCAATCCATAATGGCATCAATTTTGGAGAAGTCTAACTTCAGCTCATCTTCTCCAATATCATGGCCCAAGTACATCAAAGAAGTTTTATCCAGCATATACATATTTAATAATAAATGTTCTTGACATAAGACATCAAGTATTTATTTCTCATACATGACATGTTCATAATGAAAATTTCTGAAAATGAAAATGTCATCCAAGTAGAGTATCATGTCTAGAAAGGGATGCATTACATCTTGCTTCATATGCATGAAACTAGTAGGAGCATGGCAAAGACCAAAAATCACAACAATCCATTCAAACAAACCTTGCTCAGTTTTGAAATTTGTCTCCCATATGTCTCCTTCAGCAACTCTACTTTGATGAAAACCATTTTTTCAATCCCATTCAATGAAATTCTTACCATTCTTCTTATGTGGTAAAACAAGGGGTGTAACACTTGGTAAAGGAGATGGTCGGATGATCCTTTTTTTCAACAATCCTTGGATTTGCTTTGTCATTTCTTCACTTTCCCTTCTTGACATTCGATGCATAACAATGTTAGAAAGAAGGCACTTTCACTACAATGGTGTTTCATGTTGGATTCTCCTCTTGGAAGGAAATCCTTTTACTTTCTGAAAGACCTCATCATCATGGTTAACAACATCAGCGAAATCAGTTTTCAAATTCGAATTACAGCCATCAAACACTTCACAATGAATATAAACATTGGGTTTAATCATAAGAAGTGCTAAATTCTTGCTTGAATTCACTGGTCTTTTAATTTTCCCTGCATTAACTAATGAAAGATTTAGTTTCTTGCGATGAGCTCTCACAATATAATCCACACTATCCTTGAACAAGTGGTAATTTTTTTCATGATGGTAGAAGATTTCTTTTCTATCATAAAGGTAAGGACTCCTCAAAACAATTCCTGATATATCAATCAATACAACATCTAATTGAACTTTTTCAATGAAGTTTATTGTGTTTGCAAACCGAAGAATACATTTTCTTGTAACATGTAGGTTTGTGTCCTTACATATCCAACCCAATGGATATGGCTTGGGATGTAAAATGGTTTCAATATTAGGTTTTTCGACTAATTTATCAGAAATCAAGTTGGCTTCAGACCCACTATCAAAAATTGTGTTGATTTTTGTATATTTTGAGATTACTCTCACATGAAATAATTTAATCCTTGTTGCTTCATCTGGAATACTAGTGTGACAATTTGATATAATAGTGCTAGAAATGGATTATTTTCCTTTTATACCCATGGCTGTAATTTTAGTTTCATCACCAGAATCGGATCTGAAATCCTCTTGAATGACGATAGTTGTATTTTCTTTTCCTTTGTTGTTGAATTTCTTTGGTTTCATTTCGAGATGAAGCTTAAAAAAATGATCTTCATAATTACTCCCTCTGGAGAAATGTTTACATATTTTTTTCTCTTCTTCCTTTTTAATGGATGCATTTTTCTTTCCCTTTAAACCCTTATCTTTCTCTTTACCCTTAAATGCCTTTTTATTACCTTCTTGTGGAGTGTTTTTCCCTCTTGCCTCAAGATGAGTGGCTTGTACACACACATCATCTAGATTATTGGGATTAAACATTAAGATAGTATTCCTAAGGTAACTTTGTAAACCCCCTATGTACTTCAGCAATGTGTCCTTTGACTGAAAATCTACACCTAACATTAAAGACATTTTTTTGAATTCTTAGGTGTAATCTTGCACATTTTGACCTTTAAGTTGTTTAAAGTCCTACCAATTCATGATGACCTTCTGCATATAATTTAGAGGGTAGAATTGTCTTTCGATTGCAACAATGAAATCAATCTAAGAAATTAAGATCTTACCATGTTTTTTAATCTCCTCTTCGGTGTGTGCTTCCCACCATACTAGTGTTTCACCCTCCATTCTCAAGGAAGCTAACTGAATCTTTCTGTGATCCTCTTGAAGTTTTTCAATCCTTCAATAGATCTCCAACTGACGAATCCAGTTATCAAGCTTCTCTACATTCTCTTCACCCTTATACATGAGTATCTCAAATTTAACATCATGTTTTGAAAAAGGTGATTTACTAGTTCCTTTTGAAGTATGATGATGAGTATGTGTAAGGGTTCTATTAGTGTAAAATGGTGAAGAGGCTTGTGAAGAAGAAGATGAATAAGATGGTGGAGAGGGTGGAGGTTTGTCTCCATTTCCATTACCTTTTTTTCCATTACCTCCTCCTTAAGAGCCTTCTCCTTTGGGAGGTTTGGAACTTTCCCCTTGAAACCTGGTATTCCTCTCTTCATAGAGGACCTTTACCATTTCTATCATATCAAAGAAATCCTTTATGAAGGTCTTCTCATATTCTGCCATGTTTGTAGGTTCTCCTTCATGAGATATGATCTCTAGAATCTCAACTACAACTCGAGGTTGAACTAGTGTTGGAAATTGTGGCAACCTTTCTCTTCTTCCCCTTGACCCAACTTCAGGGCTTCCAACCAGCTTCCCTTCTCCTCTTTTGACTTTTAACCTTGTAAGCATGACATAAGCTTGCGAACAGTTAAATCCTTTTCTCACAAAGAAAACCTAGTTCTATGATACCAAAATGATCTGATTTAGAATATTAGATTGTTTTGCCAATATCCTACTCAAATTAGAAACAAAATTCTTTCATTATGCTTAAGGATTCATGAATTTTTTCAAGTGAAATGATGAGTTTTTGTGTTAATTTTATGAATAATTTAACATAAATAAGAAACTGAAAAGTAACATAAACATGTACATAACATCATCAAAAACACATTACAATTGGAACATGATAAAGGAGTTCACCCCTCCAGGGCTACGTCTCCTTGGTCTAGCTTCCAATGGCTTGTGCCTCTCTATTATGTTCAAAATTGTAAAAATATTTGTTTACAATGCTAAAAAATGCTTCTGAAACCTTCTCCAACGAGTCTAGAATACTAAAAAATGGTCCCATAGCCTCTTTTCCTCTTCATTTTGTCATGTTGACAGTGTTGGACCCATCAACATGTCAAGGTGATCTCGCAAGTAAGAAGTCCCAATTAGACCTCAGACAGTTTGGTGTAGGAGTCCCAACAGTGGGTCATAAGGTAATGCCTTGTCCGCGATGTCACACAGAGGCAAGTACAATAACCTTGTTAGCAGCAACAGTGTGATAGATGTCGTGAGTCAAGGAAGGTGTATGAGATATTCCAACACTTCGAAGGGGAAAGGAGGTGAAGGTGAGTTCCAGGTTGAAAGGGATCAGTCCCAACTCGGCTAGGAACACACAACACAAAGGACATGCACAACTTCTGAAGGAGAAGTCCACTCAAATGTGGCAATCACATCATACGAGGTAAGATAACATGTACAACACCCATAGATCAGTCTAAGATGAGTGTGACGATTGTTATGGCAATGTTCAAGTGAAAGGTTTGTCTGATGCCTGGTAGAGCAGTCAGCATGGACGGTGACAACATTAACACAATATGCAACACATTAAGAACAAAATTCATATAATTTCATGTGAATCAGTTCATACACAAGTACATAAGTTAAACAACATATATCATCAAAGAAACTATAGCAATCTTACTACAATAACAATATATGTGTGAAAATGTGTTGGCTCTTATTATATAAAGAAGTGTAAGTCACAATCATACAATACATCCATGTAAACCCTCTAGCCCCAACAGTGGAACATTACATCCACATCTGCCTGCTCCTCCAAAGAGATGCACTAGCTTCGTGGAATGGAGAAGCCAAGGTGCATTACAATACTATCCAAGCCTTATTCAAGAGAGTCTTAGTAGAATCTTGGCTGACCAAAAGCCTATACAATGAGTTATGAGGGACTATTTATAGCAAAGGGTAGGGTGACCCTTGACATTTCCCTTTGTGATGATTCAACTACCCTCATGACTCTTCACCTACTCTATGACTGTTACATCCACTCTTGAAACTTGGCATACACTTGAAATGACTAAACATTACAATTCACATGTACCCATGTGAGCAATGGCTTGGACAAACCAAACTAGACACCATTCAAACTTAGACCACCATAGAAGTCCAACTGCTCAACATCCTCATGTTGATCAGCAGTGACATATTGATGCCAAGATTGGTTGTCCTCGAGATTTTCCATGTGTTCTATTGTGACATCCGTTTGAAACCTAAACCTTGCCTCCATAGCATTTGGGTACACTTCTCGGGCTCCTCTGTCCAACTCGTCTGTGAGAATGCACATCATTTTCTTCAATGTGGCTAGACCAACAACGTACTTGCACATGATGTCTACACTAAAATGAAATTTTGGGCTTGTGGCGGTGCGCATCAACTCATCTAAGTACGAGTCAAGCTCGTAATGGACCTGCTTCTTAGTCTTTGTCTGAGTGAGAGTCCCAAGTGATGGGATTGCATGACTGTGAACTATAACCTCCATGCTTTTGAATACTCGTGCATGGGAAGCCTGTATGCTAGTGATGAGTTGCAGTAAGTCTTCATAGTTCTAGATTTGACTCCGGATACATGCTTGCAGCTCAACCACATTGGCCTTCATCATGTTTGGCAAGTGAAGTGGGGCTCCCTTGTACTTCATCATCCATGCTTGCAAGTTATCTACAATATTATGTATGCTTTTCAATATGCGTGCTCTTCTTGCACATCATTGCTCCCATGCATGGAGATGAAAAACTGATTGATCCACAATACAAATCTTGGAGTAGAATGCTCGCATAACTATGTCTAAGGACAATACTTCATCTAGTATTGCCTTCTTTAGTTTAGCTTGAGTGGACATTGTCACCAAGCCTCCTCCCTACTTGGCCACCTATAGTTCCTTTGCCATTCGCTTATTCTCAGCTATGAGAAAATGAACACTTGAGCTAGTGGCTTTGGCATACACTCTAGTTACATCATCCAATGAAGCTGGATGCTTGTGCACATCAGTCACGATCACTTTCTCTTCAAATTACACAGGGGATGTTTGGTCCTACAGAGTCAGTACTCTCTGAGACTACTTCGTCAAAGGAGATGTTGTGCATCTCTACTCCTGGTTGACCACCAAGGATCTCAGTGCCTCCTTGGTCATTTGAGACTTGCTCATAATTAAGATGCAATGAAGTGGGTTGTAGAAATTCTGACTATAGATTAACCTAATAATGCAATTTAACCAAAGAAATATACTATAATCTACTTCTACTATCAATTTGCGGAAGCTTAAAGATCGAGCTGAAAAATATAACTAGAAGAAGAAGAATCAATGCACAATACACAGAAGAATGCTTTAGCGAAATCCTCAGCTAAAAACCCCACTATATGTATTATCATACAAGGTGGAAATACATCAGAATTGTTGAAATCCTTAGCTCTCACAGCTAGCTAGCTCTCAGTACAATCCTCATAGATGCTCATAGGCAAACTTCGTTTCTCACAAAACCTTATTCTTTGCCCTCCAAGCTCCTAATTCCTTTCACAGCTTCTCCTGGATGATCCTCCTATTACCAAGTGGAACACTAATCTCACACACTACTCTAACACACTGTCAGAACTGTGCAATCCTTAAGGAATGATTCCTTCTACATGCATGAGTTTTCTTTATAGGAAAACACATGCAATTGATAGTACATTGTCCTTGACATTTAGATCATCTAGGTCTTTCTCAGAATAGACATGCATGAGTTACTGATGAGGGAATCTTTAGTTATCTGGAGTACACTAGTTGAGTGCATGCATGCATCAACTGACTCATAACTAACAATTAGTTCCTCAAACAATTTTGAACTAATTTAGTTGGACTTAACTCAGTAAATTGAGCAAACTAATTACAACTCAAATATAACTCAATCGTATCTCCTTAATTAAGGGATAATCTCCTTAATTTAAGGGATAACTGTTGCCTGACTTCAGAAATACTTCTAACTTGAATTTCTCCAACTAATTAATCCATAATGAATTAATTAATTATTTTCGAGTAGTTGGTGAGACTAAATTCGAATTTTAATTCAAGGACAAATTAAATTTGGAATATTCTTGTTGCCACATTTCAACACTCCCTCTCAATAAGAAAGGTATTATCTGCCAACCTGATCCAATCTCTATGGAAATCGAATTTACATTTTGACAATGCCTTTGTCAAAATGTCAGCATCTTACTCCTTTATTGAAATATATTGCAGCAACATGATTCTCCTCACTACATAGTCTCTGAGATGATGATATTGGATGTCGATGTGCTTGTACCTATCATGAAATATTGGATTCTCAGAGAGTTTGATACAACTATGATTATCACAATAGATCATAGTTGGATCCTGTTGTGGCCAGCAACAACCCCCCTTCTTATTTAGTGTTATTATTAATACTAAATAAGTGGGGGCCCTTAGTCAAAAAATTTAAAAATAAGTTAGTGCTTGTATTTCCTTTTTAATAAAACTTACCATCATAAACTTAGGAAAATACCCTTGGAAAATCTAAAAATCTTAAGTTTCATGATAAGGTAAGATAAAATCACTCCTTAAGAAATATCGCATTGCAAAAAGGATAATAGGATACCTCCTTACAAGTTGAATTCTAAGATTGCGAGATCACGATGTGAAACCTCATTACATCACATTCATCAAAGACCACTTATGCTAAAAAACCCCAAACCACCGGTATACGATGGCTCATATCACAAAATCGCATTTCGCAGAAAGTACATTAACAGAAAACTATCATATGCCACGCTCCAGTGATATTGCGATAAAGCGATAGAGTGGCAAAGCGGTATAGAAATAGAGTGGCAGAATGATATTGTGATAATGCGATACAACGATCTGCGATATTGCAAAGCAAATCGCAAAATCGCTTCATCGCAGATCTTTTGGGCTCGTTATTCGAGAAAACGTTTTCCATAAACTGAGACCTGGTTATGCACTTTAATGCTAATTAATGAGTTAGTTGCCAGTTGTTAATGGAATATGGTTTTGTGCTTATCGAAGAGCCAGTTCACGTAAGGTGGTATATTTTATATGTCTTCAACATTTAAAGCTTTCACGTCGCCTTTTCCTTATCATTATTCTCACCTCACTTATAAACTACAGGAACGAAGGACAAAGAACTATACAAAGCAGTATTCATGATAATATGGGGAAGAAAGGCAAAGCTCCAAGCTATGAAGACAAAGAAATGACACCCTTGTATACAGACACCGCCTGTAACAAAGACACTAGTATTAGTACTTGGGAAGGCATGTATAATCTATTTGAGGAACAAAATCCCAAAATAATGGAGGTTACAGCTACTGCAGGCTCACATGGGTCTTCTGAGGCATCAATTACAGATCTAGCTTGCTCGTTCTTGCACTAGATAGCGGCAAGGCCCAAAATTCTCCCCTACACGGACATGGTTAAATGGGTACTGGATAGCGCTGACATAAAAAACAGACAATTTTAGACTCAGGGTCAAGAACTTACGGAATCATTATTTTCACAAAATCTGAGCTTTATATCCGCTAACAGAAAGCACGCAAGAGGCAAAAATCGCACCAAGGAAGACTGGATCAAGAAACGAAGGAAGTTTCTGATGTGCGATTAACGCCTAATCACGCATCGCTAGGAAAAACTAATCACGCATCGCTAGGAAAAACTTCTTGAAAAGAAAAGCCTCTAATTGCTCAATCAACTGTAAGCCCAGAAATTTGTAGGAAAGAACACTAAAAACATATTTCATTAAATTTGGAAATATTTTATTTCAAGGGCATCACTAGAATTGAGCTTCTTGGTTATTTTGAAATTCTTGATCCACTAATTACTTCCAAATTTAATGAAATATGAATTTAAAGGTAGAAAAGTAAAACTTGAATCCTAAAAAAACCAGTGGTAATTGTCAATAATATCTTCAAAATGATATGTATATATGTACAACAACTGCAAACAGGCTGGAGACAGAAGGCTCAAGAAAAGGCAAAATCAATCAAAAGATTAAATAAGTTGAATTGGGATTCTTATTGGGTGTATTTTGTAAAACCACACAGCCAGTGTATGACTCTCAAATGCATCATCAATTCTGTTGAAAAGATGGTGCTAGCTCTTGCTAATTCCATTTTTGCAGGACAGTTAAAGTCTGAAGTCAGCCAGCCGACTCTTCTCAAGAAAATGCTAAATGCTTGCTATTTCAAGGAGCAGATACAGAAATAGCTAGTTGTTAGTTTTAGATCCAATGTTAGTATTAATTTTGCTTTATTTTTTCCTGAAAGAAGGATGGTCATTTAAACCGTATCCTACATTTTTGTAATAAGTTATTTTTAGATTTAGTTAGTTGTATTTAAACCCTTCTCATGCACTTAGAGAAGGGTCCTGAAATTTATCAAAAACTTGTCCTCAGAACATGCACTTTTTCACCCTCCGAGGAGGTTTTGATGAATGAATGGAACAATATTTATTGATAGCTGCATTTAATATCTGCTACTGATGTTTCACTTCTGTACTCTTAGTGGATGTTGGATTAAGAAGAGATAAATCATTATCACTTGAAGCTCATGAGTAGAACTAGTTATAAATGGTAGTTCTATCTCTTAACTATTTCTGCCTTTGTGTTAAAGCGATATTCTTGTTTAGTTGTTTATATATTGATGCGTGAATGCCTGAGTTATCATTTGGAACTTTTGTACGGTGATAGCTATTTATTTATGCTTGATGTATGAGTAACTTACATCAATTTGGATTCTTATTGGATGTATTTGGTAAAACCACACAGCCAGTGTATGACTCTCAAATGCATCATCAATTCTGCCGAAAATATGGTGCCATCTCTTGCTAATTCCATTTTTGCTGGACAGTTAAAGTCTAACGTCGGCCAACCGACTCTTCTCAAGCAAATGCTGAATGCTTGCAATTTCAAGGAGCAGATATAGAAATAGCTAGTTGTTAGTTTTAGATACAATGTTAGTATTAATTTTTCTTTATTTTTTCCTGAAATAAGGATGGCCATTTAAACCGTATCCTACATTTTTGTAATAAGTTATTTTTATATTTAATTAGTAGTATTTAAACCCTTCTCTGCATTTTATCTGCTACTGATGTTGCACTTCTGTACTCGTAGTGGATGTTGGATTAAGAAGAGATAAATCATTATCGCTTGAAGCTCATGAGTAGAACTAGTTATAAATGGTACTTCTATCTCTTAACTACTTCTGCCTTTGTGTTAAAGTGATATTCATGTTTAGCTATTTATATATTAATGCGTGAATGCATGAGTTATTATTTGGAACTTTTGTACGGTGATAGCTATTTATTTATGCTTCATATATGATTATCTGATTGTGCGATATGTTTTCACAACTGTTTCGTCTAACATTTTATACGAAGTGGTTTATCTGTATTGAATTCTTTTCTCATAATAGTTGAATGATGTTTATTACTGGTTGTTATTTGAAATCGTTTTAGATCGCATAACGGAAGGATTTTATCCTAGGTTAGTGTAGAATTAGATACTTCTGTTTATTAGAATACAAATGCATGTCATTATGTTAGAGCTAGAATTAGAGCATCTCACTTTGGAACTTTTAGAAAAGAAATATCAATTCTCAACACACACACACATAAATTGGGAAACTGGTCCCATATCCCCAGTCAGACCCACTATACCAAATAAAAAAGGAGCTACTAACTAAGGTTTGGAACGGGTGGGTATCCCCCTTCTTGTAGACCTGATTTTCGAGGATTCAACATATTTGGCACTAGAAGGAGGGCCTCAAACTGTGAATGGCAAGTAAGTCTAAATCTAAATACCATTCTGAAAGTAAATCGCCCTCACCATCTCCCTCAACTTCTCCATCGCATTTAGAATCTTTAAATCCAGAGCGAGATGTTGGAAGAACAACGACCACTGCTACGAACCCTAACATTTTAGAAAAATCTACTATTGAACCTCCTGAAGTTGAATCTTTGATTCACAAACTTCAGTGATTTTCTATATCTCCTCAAAGGTCTAATAAATCTCAAGGTAGTGTGACTTCACAATATAACCCTACTCATCTTCTTACCAGATTAAAGAGTGAAAAGTTTGGCGTTCAGCCAACCAAGTTACCTCTACCCACAAGGAAGAGAGTAAGGAAATCACCTAAAGGGTCCGATAGCGAGACTCTTTCATCATCATCATCCATCTCAACCTCTCCACCACGAAGTCAACCATCCACTCCTCTACTTCAGATCATTGTCCACCAGTCCATTGGTACTTCCACATCTCCTTCTCAATCATCTGGAGTTGTAATATCCTCACCTTCCCAATCACAGGGATCATCTTCTGCACTTTCCTCTGTTAGTAGTTCAGTGATGGCCCAATCTCCATGGAATAACCCAGGGGCAGTCTTAATGCCTGCGCCCTTGAGTCAGATACTAGCCCATCCTGAAAAATGGTTGCCTAAGTTTAATCTTGAAGCAGGCATGCTAGTGGAAGAACATATAAATAACTTTATGCTATCCATAAATCTTAATGGAGTTACCAATGAAGATGTTGTCGTCCGACTTTTTCCTTATACTCTACAAGGAGAAGCCGGATCATGGTATTTTTCATTACCGTCTGGATCTATCACTAGTTGGGATATCTTCCAAGAACAATTCCTCACTAAGTTTGGAGATGATAGGTCTACGACGAAATTAATCAACGACCTGTCTAACCTTAGGGTCGAGTCAAAAGAACCTATCAAAGATTTTAATTTATGTTTCAATAAATTGTTAAACAAAATCCCTACTGCTTCCAAGCCTAGCCAAGAAGTGCGAAGTGAGTGGTACATCACTGCTTTACCATCAAACATAGCAATCTTCGTTGATAGGGCTAACAAAAGAACTTTAGCCGAAAATATGGAAGAAACAATAGTAGTAGAGAAACGTATTATAGCCATAGAAAATAAAATGCAATAGAAAAATGAAAATCCAAGAAGGTTACTTTCAAGGAAGATCCCAAGAAAGAACAATCGAAAGATCCATTCAATTTAGAAGGATTGCAAAAAGTTTTGAATACCATGTCTAACGAGATGGTCGACATTAAGAAACAAGTGGTAGAAACTTCTTTTAAAAAGCCGTATAGTCCTTATAAAAGAAAACCTTCGACTGATTCAAAGCCCCCCAAATGCTATCACAAGTGCTGAATCTAAAGAAGAAGAAGAGGAAATCACTACCGAAGAACATACCGATGAAGAAGAAGTTGTAGAGTTACAAGGTATGTGGGATTTCATCCTCCCAGATGAAGAGGATCAAGAGGCATCCCAGGTTAGTACTCGCAGTAGAAATCAACTTGATCCTCCTCAACCTACTCCTAAGCCAAAGAGTGCAAGCTCGGTGACTAAGGATAAAGTTGCACCCAAGAAAACCACACCTAAAGCGACTCAAACCATCCCAGTCCAAACAGATTCATCAACTCCATCTAAAACACTTATCATTTCAGATGAAATGGAGTATAATATCATAGAAGAGATGAAAAAGACTAGGGCCAACATCACTTTTTATGAATTGAGCAAGTTAAAACACCAGCAAAAGATACTTTTGAAAGAATTACATGTTGTACCCATTGCACCATTGCCCGCCTTTGTAATCTCTCAAGCTTCCCATGACATGGGAAGACCTCCAACTAATGTGATTAATAAATTTGATCCAAATGATACCGCTTTAATTCAAGGAAGGTCGAGATCTCATACTCCCTGATTTCTTCTTACTTATGAAATTTTCAATAAAAATTTGCATAATTGCTTAGTGGATTCTGGAGCTTCATCGAATATTTTACCAAAATCAACATGTACAAAGTTGAATGCTCAATTGCAAAAATTTGTTGTGCATATAGTTTAGCTAGATCGATCACAAGTCGAAGTGATTAGCGAATTAAATCAAGTTACAATAAGGTTGTCATCCAACCCAAAGGTATGTCAAGTTATCGACATTTTAGTTGTTGATATTCTAGAACTTTATGGCTTATTCTTAGCAGAGATTGGTCAGAAAAGCTTCATGGATAATTTGCAACTGACTCGTCACACATGTGGCTCCCTTACAATGGTAAACCAAATCAGATAAAAGTTGAGTAAGACATCAGAAATACATAGTAACAGAACTGGAGGGAGAGAATGAACCGGTAGCATACAATAATAACATTATTGGCAACTATTCAGTAGATTCTTTCTTAGGAAATTTTAATGTTCATACTTCACCTTACTTAGAGCATTTTGTTTTATCTCAAGTAGAAAATTTCTCTAAAACAGATAGTTCTAAATGTATTAATTTTATAGATAGTCTTGCAAATACATCTTTATTTTGGAAGTTTTTTTTTTACGGTTCTAAGTCTAACGAAGGAGCAGGAGCACGATGCGTGTTAATCAGTCTAGAGGGAAATAAAACTATGTTAACTTGTAGACTTGAATTTGATTGCACCAATAATACCACAGAATATGAGGCTTTAGTCCAAGGGTTATACAAAGCAATCGGATTAGACATCAAATACCTTCAAGTTTTCAGAGATTCTGAAATTGTAATCAGACAGGTACGCAATACTATACATTGTTTATCAGGTCATTTAAAACATTACCAATCTTTAGTTCAAGATCTGACTGAACACTTTATAGCATTTAAGATTTCATCAATTCCCAGACTCCAGAATGCTAGTGCAAACGTCTTAGCTAATGTAGCTTCCAAGCTCATTCCTTCAGAAGACTTTAGCCCTGATCAATTTTCAATTGAATTAACTTTTAGACCCTCTATTCCTGATAACATCTCTAATTGGATGATTTTTCAACGAAGATCCTGATATCGCCAGTTTTCTCACATCTGAAGGATCTTACACCAATCAAATAATTCATGAATACCAACATGACAGACAATTGCAACAGGATAACACTAATAATGCTATACCTAGGTCAGTAGTCAAGTTAGAAAACCTTTATGATTTGAAAGATTGATTCAAAAGATGTACCAATTCAAAACTGCAAAGTTCAACTTGGAACTATAAATTAGTAAATCTAGGAACTGATACCAAACCATAGAATATCAACCTAGGCCTTGGCCTAGCTCCTGAAGAAAAATTAGCGTATATTCGTCTTTTGAGACAATCTAAAAGTGTTTTTGCTTGGAACTATGATGAACTCAAAACTTATGACACTTCCATCATCCAACATACTATCCCAATGATAGACGATGAAAAAGCTATCCAACAAAAGTTGAGAAAGATCCATCCCAATCTAGAAAACCAGACCAAATTCGAACTCAATAAGTTATTGAAAGCCAAAATCATTTTTCCCGTTCGACATTCCAAAGGGGTTTCCAAAATGGTTCCCGTTAGAAAGAAAAACGGAGACATTAGAATCTGAATTGACTTTTGGAATCTGAACAAAGCCTGCGAAAAGGATAATTTTCCTTTGCCTCCCATGGAACAAATACTATAGGCAGTCGTGGGATCAGAATTAATGTCATTTTTGGATGGATTCTTAGGATACAACCAAGTGTTGGTACATCCTGATGATCAATTAAAAACCACATTCATAACCAAATGGGGCACTTATGCATATCAAAAGATGCCCTTTGGTCTGATTAATGCTGGTGCCACATTTCAGAGAGCCATGGACATCGCATTCAAGGGATTAGTTAACAAATCAGTGGTAATCTATTTGGATGATATAACTGTATATTCCAAGAAACGAAGCAACCATATTAGAGATTTAAAACAAATCTTCCAACGTTGTCAAAGGTATGGAATTTCACTGAACCCAAAAAAATCCTTTTTCGCATTAAGTGAAGGAAAACTTCTTGGATTCATAGTATCAAAATCTGGAATTCATATTGATCCTGACAGAATCAAAGAGATTTTTGAAATACCCCTACCTCACAACAAAAATGCGATGCAATCTTTCCTTGGCCAGATTAACTTTGTAAAGATATTTGTTCCATATTTTTCAAGAATCTTGTCTCTTTTAGAAGAAATAATTAAAAAGAACTCAAAATTTAAATGGGGCCAAGATGAATATGAGGCATTCAATCTGATCAAACAAGCAATCGTTAACGCTCCATCTTTAGCAACTCAAAAATTTTCGGATCCTTTTATTTTATATACATTTTCCTCTAATAGATCATATGCTGCGATACTCACTCAAGCAAATCAAGACAAGGCAGAAGCTCCAATCGCTTTTTTCAGTTCAAATTTATAGGGGGTTGAGTTAAATTATTCAGATGTGGAGAAACAAGCTTATGCTGTTTTCAAAGCAATTAAATATTTCAGACCCTTTTTACTCAAAACCCATACAAAAATCATAGTATCATTTCCAGCGGTAATAAATCTCTTAGTACAGAAATATGTGGGTGAAATAAGAGCCAATTGGGTTACTGCCTTACAGGAATATGATGTAGCAATCAAACCAGCAAGTATTGTAAAAGGTCAAGCCTTTTGCAAAATGCTGGTTGGAGCATCGCTTATTTCTGAAACACCATCTGCCGAGATACAAATGTATGAGGTAAGCCTAAACGATGTTGAGTCATTATACGCTGATATCATTTATTACCTAAAGAATGGATATGATCCTCCAAACCTTGATCATAACAAGAAAAGAGCTCTAAGGATGAAAGCCGAACAATATCATCTCGTGAACGATGTTCTTTTTAGAATAAATTATGATTATGTTCTCCTTAGATGCCTTGAGAAATATGAAGTTGAAAAAGTCTTGCAAGAACTCCACGATGGGCCAGCAGGCGGACACTATGTCGGAGACACTACTGCACATAAAATCCTACGCGCAAGCTATTACTAGCCCACATTATTCAAAGACTCGCATAACTACGTGAGGAAATGTAAAATTTGTCAAATTGCTACTGGGAGACAAAAAAAACCATCCTTGCCACTACAACCAGTCAACACTGAGCAGCCTTTTGATGAATGGGGATTGGACATAATAGGTGAGATCGTTCCTCACTCTTCTAAACAACATAGATATATCCTTACAACACCATATTACTTTACTAAATGGGTAGAAGCAGTTCCACTCAATACGGCTAATGCTGAACACATCATCGAATTCATAGATCAGTTCATAATCACCAGGTTTGGGTTGCCTTCTGCTTTAATGTTTGTTAATGCAACATATTTTTCATGTAATGCAATGACTGAATTTTCACTCAAAAGGGGTTTCAAGCTTAAATACTCTGCCAATTACTACCCATAGGGGAATGGGTTAGATGAATCTACAAATAAAACTTAATCAGAATTATTAAGCGAACCATTGACCAAAATCACAAAAATTGGCACAAGTCTTTAATATATGCTTTATGGGCAGATCGAATAACGCAGAAAGCCTCCATCGACACTTGTCCCTTCAATTTAGTTTTTGGGAAAGAGGTGGTTCTTCCAACCCATTTGGAAATTCCCTCTTTGGCCTTAGTTCAATATATTGATGAAGCACCAACTTCTTCATTACAACTGAGGCAGTTGGAAATAATTAAGTTAGAAGAACAACGAGAATACGCCAAAATAACTCATGCTCATCATCAAGCATTAGTAAGAGCCTCTTTCGATTCAAACATGATATCCAAAAAAGACTTTCCGATGGGAGATCTAGTTTTAAAATGGGACAAGGCTCATGACGAAAAATGGAAACATACAAAATTTCAACGAATGTGGCTTGGCCCTTTCCAAATCATAGAAGTCATAAGTCCGTCCACTTTTATGTTACAGGATTTAATAGGAAGAAGAGATTCTTTACTTGTTAATAGACAGATCCTCAAAAAATATTTTCCATAGGAGATCATTCTTCTATTTTGTAGATTAGTGTTTATTTCCATAAGAAAAACAGTTGTAAATGGTTGCATTTGGGATTGACAAAAAAGACACAAATTCTCTTTTAGATTTTGTTTTTTCACTTGTATAAATAGAATTCTTTTAGAAAATTGATTGTTATTATTGAAAGATGTAGTCAAAGGTTCTAGGCCTAGAAATGATACTAGTTTCAACTTTGTAAATTTTGATGAAAAACAACCTTTAGTGGGAAATTGTTTTATATTAGTCCAATGAAAGGTATCAATAACAAAACGAAGATTCTCTGTAGAAAAGCTCTTTCCAAAAACTATACCATTGTTATCCAGAACTATCTTAAGGAAACAATGACTTCCTCCCCACCTAGGAAACTACAACGTTCAGAGAATAATCCAATGATACACTTTAACTTAAAGAGTAAGAGGTCTCATCACGAGCCAACTTATCATGATCATAGATATTATAGCTTGCTGACTTTTCCAATACTGCATACCACAATAGGGCAATGACTCAAGATTGTTGCAATCAAAATACAAGGGGTCTCATTACGAGCCAGCTTGTTCAACAAAGTTATAAATCAAGTTAATGACATTGTCATAAATTGGCTATCAAGCCAAGAAATTGTTATTTAAGGGTAAAAAAGAAAATGAAACCGATAGGTGTGGATATGGATTTCTCTTTGAAAATTGTATATTTCTCTAAGTAGGATACATGATCATTGATGGGTAACAGGTAACGTTGTCCAGGCTATAAATGCCTGCTAGCAGCAGAGGCTCTACATAATACAAATGAGCATATTTAAAAACTGATTACAGAGAAGGCTTTGTTTTTAGCTTTATAAACCAAGTAGTGACTGATGTAGATACAAGGACTCGCTTAAGGGAGTAAATAATCAAAGTAAAAATAGAAGAAACAAAATATCATTGATAGGTAAAAGCATAATGTACTTTGTCTTCCTATAATAAAGTTCAATTTTTTGGAAAATTTTCTGTTTTGGAAGTTTAGAAAATTCAAAAGAAAAGTAGAGATAACTAGTTCTTCCAAGTGAATCGCCAATTGTTGTGGCCAGCAAGAACCCCCCTTCTTATTTAGTGTTATTACTAATACTAAATAAGTGGGGGCCCTTAGTCAAAAAATTTAAAAATAAATTAGTGCTTGTATTTCCTTTTTAATAAAACTTACCATCATAAACTTAGGAAAATACCCTTGGAAAATCTAAAAAGCTTAAGTTTCATGATAAGGTAAGATAAAATCACTCCTTAAGAAATATTGCTTCACAAAAAGGATAATAGGATACCTTCTTACAAGCCGAATTCTAAGATTGCGAGATCACAATGTGAAACCTCATTGCATCGCATGCATCAAAGACCACTTACATTGAAAAACCCCAAACCACCGATATGCGATGGCGCATATTGCAAAATCGCATTTCGCAGAAAATACATTAACAGAAAACTGTCATATGCCACGCTCAAGCGATATTGCGATAGAGCGTCAAAGCGATATAGCAATAGAGCAACAGAATGATATTGTGATAATGTGATACAACGATCTGTGATATTATGAAGAAAATCACAAAATCGCTTCATCGTGGATCTTTTGGGCTCATTATTCGAGAAATTTTTTTCCATAAACCGAGACCTAGTTATGCACTTTAATGCTAATTAATGAGTTGGTTCCAGTTGTTAATGGAATATGGTTTTGTGCTTATCGAAGAGCCAGTTCACGTAAGGTGGTATATTTTATATGTCTTCAACAATTAAAGCTTTCACGTCGCCTTTTCCTTATCATTATTCTCACCTAACTTGTAAACTACAGGAACGAAGGACAAAGAACTATACAAAGTAGTATTCCGGATATTATGGGGAAGAAAGGAAAAGCTCCAAGCTCTGAAGACAAAGAAATGACGCCCTTGTATACAGACATCGCCTGTAACAAAGATGCTGGTATTACTACTTGGGAAGGCATGTATAATCTACTTGAGGAAGAGAATCCCAAAATAATGGAGGTTACAACTATCGTAGGCTCACATGGGTCTTCTGAGGCATCAGTTACAGATCTAGCTTGCTCGTTCTTGCAATGGATAGCAACAAGGCCCAAAATTATCCCCTACATGGACATGGTTAAATGGGCACTGGACAGTGCTGAGATAAATAACAGACAATTTTAGATTCAGGGTCAAGAACTTACGGAATCATTATTTTCACAAAATCTGAGCTTTATATCTGCTAATAGAAAGTGCGCAAGAGGCACAAATCGCACCAAGGAAGCCCGGATCAAGAAACAGATGCAGTTTTTGATGCACGATTAGCGATTAGTGCCTAGAGCTAATCGCGCATCACTAGCCAAAACTTCTTGAAAATGAAAGCCTCTAATTGCTCAGTCACCTGTAAGCCGAGAAATTTGTAGGAAAGAACACTAAAGGTAAAAAAGTAAAACTTGAATCCTAAAAAAACCAGTGGTAATTGCCAATAATATCTTCAAAATGATATGTATATATGTACAACAATTGTAAACAGGTTGGAGACAGAAGGCTCAAGAAAAGGCAGAATCAATCAAAAGATTAACTAAGTTGAATTGGGATTCTTACCGGGCGTATTTGGTAAAATGACACAACTAGTGTATGACTCTCAAATGCATCATCAATTCTGCTGAAAAGATGGCACCATCTCTTGCTGATTCCTTTTTTGCAGGGCAGTTAAAGTCTGAAGTCGGCCAGCCGACTCTTCTCAAGCAAATGTTGAATGTTTGCGATTTCAAGGAGCAGATACAGAAATAGCTAGTTGTTAGTTTTAGATCCAATGTTAGTATTAATTTTGCTTTATCTTTGCCTGAAATAAGGACGGTCATTTAAACCGTATCCTACATTTTTGTAATAAGTTATTTTTAGATTTAGTTAGTAGTATTTAAACCCTTCTCATGCATTTAGAGAAGGGTCCTGAAATTTATCAAAAACTTGTCCTCAGAACATGCACTTTTGCACCCTCCGAGGAGGTTTTGATGAATGAATGGAACAAAATTTATTGATATCTACATTTAATATCTACTACTGATGTTGCACTTCTGTACTCTTAGTGGATGTTGGATTAAGAAGAGATAAATCATTATCGCTTGAAGCTCATGAGTAGAACTAGTTATAAATGGTACTTCCATCTCTTAACTATTTCTGCCTTTGTGTTAAAGTGATATTCATGTTTAGTTGTTTATATATTAATGTGTCAGTTCCTAAGTTATCATTTGGCACTTTTGTATGGTGATAGCTATTTATTTATGCTTAATATATGAGTAGCTTATTATGCGATATGTTTTTCGCAACTGTTTCGTCTAACTTTTTATACAAAGTGGTGTATCTATATTGAATTCTTTTCTCATAATAGTTGAATGATCTTTATTACCAATTGTTATTTGAAATTATTTTAGATTACATAACGGAAGGATTTCATCCCGGGTTAGTGTAGAATTAGATACTTCTATTTATTAGAATATAGTTGCATGTCATTAGATTAGAGCTAGAATTAGAGCATCTCCCTTAGGAACTTTTAGAAAAGAAATATCAATTCTCAACACACACACACACATAAATTGGGAAATTGGTCCCATATCCCCTATCAGACCCACTATACCAAATGGAAAAGGAGCTGCTAACCAAGGTCCGGACCGGGTGGGTATCCCCCCTGTTGTAGACCTAATTTTCGAGGCTTCAACAGATCCATCCTCTGATCAAACAAACCAACTAGGATTTTCCACATCCAGATGGCCTCACATGCTACCTGACTTGCAGCCATGTATTTCACCTCTACCGAGCTGAGTGCGATTGACCTCTCCTTCATGTTGTACCAAGAAACTGTCGTTGACCCAAGGTTAAAATTCCCTCCTGATGTACTCTTCCAATATGCATCAGTGAAGCCCTATAACTTCACTCCCTCTATTCATTTGTGCAATAATCCATACTGAGATGTGCCTCTGAGGCATATCAATACATGCTTTGCCACCTTCCAGAACATCTTGGTAGGCTGCACCATCGCTTGACTTAGTTGTTTCACCACGTAGCACAAATCTGGTCGTGTGTTCACTAAGTACATCAGTGAACCCACAAGCTACCTATACACAGTAGCATCCTCCTTCCTCCAGTTACCATCTAGAAGAGTCTACATGGGCTTGCACTTCTCCATGTGGAATCTCCTAAGTATGTCGTTGGCATACTTGCCTTGAGAGACAAACAACTCGCCATCCTTCTGCCACACTTCCATGCCAAGGAAGTATTGCATGAGACCCATGTCTTTCATCTTGAATTCTCTTGCAAGGTCTTCCTTACAAGACACGATCAACTGATCATCACTGGTCAATATGAGATCATCAACATAAACTACGATGATCAACAACTTATCTTTCACCACGATGTTGTATAGATTTGCATATGCTTCACTCTTTGTGAAGTCCAAACCGGTGAAGCAGTTTTCTATCCTGGTGTACCAAGCATGAGGTGCTTGCTTCATCCCGTACAACTCTATCTTGAGTCGGAACACATGCGACTCATGATCAAAGGTATCAAAACCTTCTGGCTGCTCTCTGTACACCTCTTCCTTAATCTTGCCATTGAGGAATGTATTTTTCACATCCATCTGATGGATCTTCTAACCCATGTGTGCTAATAGTGCCAACATCGATATGATAGATGAGTACCTTGCGACAGGAGCAAAAGTCTCATCATAGTCAATCCCCTCGACCTGTGAAAAGCCATGGGCAACAAATCTTGCCTTATGCTTCTCCACACTACCATCAACAACTTTCTTTACCTTGTAAAGCCAACGAGAACTCTCAACTGACTTGTTCTATGGTCTTGGAACCACATCCCAAACATTGTTACGAACTATGGAGTCATACTCCTCCACCATAGCATCAACCCAAATCAGCTGCTACACTGCTTCCTCAAAGGAAGATGGTTCGGTCTCAACAGATTCCCCAACAAGGGCCATGTATCCATTGTACCTTTCAAGTGACCTCCTATGTCTACACTAAGGAGATGGTTCTCCCACATTCTCTCTCGCATCCTTCAACAATCTGTCCGCTTCTCTTGTGTACTTCCGTCCATCTCTGGAAGACTCTACTTGAGTGGATGTCTCCACTCCTAAAACCTCTGTATGTAGCTGCTCTGCATCATTCTGAGGCTTCTCCTCCTTAAGAACCAACATTTACTCCATAACCTATAGTTGGAGCTCCCTCTCAAGGGAAACTTGCATGGCCTTACTCTCATCAAACTTGAGATCTCTGTGAACCACTGTCCTCCGACTGATAGGCAAGTACACCCAATAGTTGTGGGTTGTATCAGTGTACCCCACAAGTATCCCCAACTATGCTGTCATCTCAAGCTTCTTCCGTGCATCCTTTGTCACATGGAAATATACCGATGAGCCAAAGATCCTGAAGTGACCCACATTTGGTCTCTTACCAGAGAAAGTTTCCTCTATTTTCTTCATCCCATGTATGCGAGGTAGGCTTCTATTCTACAAATAGACCATTGTGTTGCATGCCTCAACCCACAAGTGAAGTGGTAGGCCTTGGTCATGCAACATCACCCATGCTACCCCTACAATAGTTATGTTATTCCTCTCAGCCACCCCATTCTACTATGGGTTATGAGGTACCGTCAACTCTCATTTAATTCCTTCCGCTACACAAAAGTCCTTAAACTCTTGATAGACATATTCTCCATCATTATTGCTTCTTAAGGCCTTGATCTTCTTCCTACTTCTTTCTCGAACAAATCTTTGAACTCACAAAACTTTGTAAAGGTTTGGTCCTTCTTCTGCATGAAATAAATCCAACATTTACGAGAATAATCATCAATGAAAATCACATAATACCTTTGCTTCGTTGTGGATGCCATCGAGAATGGTCCACACACATTAGTATGAACTTGCTCTAAGATAGCCTTTGCTCAACTACCTCAATCATGAAAGGAAGACTTGGTGTAATTTCCCAAGGTACAACCTTTGCATATTTCAACTTGCTCAAGTTTACCTTTGGGAAGTCTTGTAGATATCTGCTACATTATCTTTAAGGCCCCGTGATGCAAATGGCCCAACCACCTGTGCCACAACTCGCCAATGTCTTTTCTTTGAACCAATTTTGCTTTCGTACTCAATGCTGCACAATCATCTACCTCTAGTTTATAGAGATTCTTCACCCAAATCCCAATCCTCTTTGTTTGACTCATGGCTATGTGTCTTAGGAACACCTTTCCTTTACTGAAGACAACATCGTAGCCTTTATCCTCCAACATCACGACCGATACCAAGTTCTTCTTCAGTATAGGCACATACATCACATCTGTCAAGGTGAGAGGAGCTCCATGTTCGCTCTGAAAAGTAATCATGCCCACTCCTGAAACACTATACCTTCCATCGTCACCCATCTCTATGCGCATCTTAAGGTATTTCTCCTCCAAGGCACTGAATAAATTTTTATCACTGGTCATGTGGAATGAGGCTCTACTGTCAAGATACCAGACACAACCCATCATCGATGACACCATGTATGCAATAAGGGTAAAGTCCATTTCGAATTGAGAGGCTAATGCCTCACCTTCCGATCCTTTCGAGGATCCCTTCTTGGACTTCTTCGATGGGAAATTAGTCACATAATGTCCCATCTCATGACAATTAAAGCATATCACTTTAGACTTGTCAACCTTCTTCCCTCCATGAGAATAATTCGATTTGGAATGGGAAGCCTTCCCCTTACCTTTCCTTACCTTACTTGCTAAGGCCAGATTTTCTTGATCATCATTCTTGGATGAAGAACCATCTCGTGTGCTCCTCCTAATCTCCTCTTGCATGAGATCCAACCACAGTCGTTCCCAATATGGTAGTTTCTCCTTTCCATTCACAGAGTCCTGGTAGCTATTTCAGCTCTTTTGAAGGCCAAGGAGAGTGAGGGTCACCATATCATCATCAGTAGTAGTTATTCCCACACTGCTAAGCTTATCTTTGCCAGTGTTGAGCTTGTTCAGATATGCGGAAATAGTATCGCCCTTCTCCATCTTGATTCCTTGAAGCTTATCCTTCAGCGCCAATTTCCTCTGGTCGTTACTATTCTGGTAGAGGTCCTTCAATGTCTTCCACATTGAAAATGGAGTATCCTTCCCATGGAGACTCGAGACAATATGATCTCGAACTCCCTCAAGGATGATTCATCTCGCCTTCGCCACACACTTCTTCCACTCATCCAACTCTTGTACATTAGTTGACGCTGGCTTTTGGATTTCTTAATCAATGAATTCCTTCAAGCCATTGTCTTCTAATACAACCTCAATGTGATCTTTCCATGCTATGTAATTTGAGCTACCTTCCAAGGCATACTCGAGTCTCAAGCCATTGAACACCATTGGCCAACCTTGAAGTATGATAAGAATTCAATTTTTCACCTGCAACCCAAAACTTCAAACATCTAATTCTCTTCTCCATATACTATTCATAGCTCTGATACCATGTATAAACTCTGACTATAGATTTACCTGATAATGCAATATAACCAAAGCAGAATACAACTACTTCTACTATCAGTCTCTGGAAGCTTAAAGATCGAGCTGAACACTATAACCAGAAGAAGAAGAATCAATGCACAATACATAGAATAATACTTCGGGGAAAGCCTTAGCTAAAAACCCCACTATATATATATTATCATACAAGGCGGAAATACATCAGAATTATCCAAAGCCTTAGCTCTCATAGCTAGCCAACTCTCAGTACAATCCTCATAGATGCACATAGGAAAACTTGGCTTCTCACAAAACCTTCTCCTCTACCCTCTAAGCTCCTATTTCGTTGCGCAGTTTCTCTTGGGTGATCCTCTTGTTACCAAGTGGAACATTGATCTCAAACATTGCTCTAACACATTGTCAGAACTGCGCAATCCACAAGGAATTATTCCTTCTTAATGCATGTGTTTTCTTTATAGGAAAACACATGAAACTGATAATACATTTTCCTTGACATTTAGTTCAATTGGGTCTTTCTCCGAATATACATGCATGAGTTATTGATGAGGGAATCTTCAGTTATCTAGAGCACACTAGTTGAGTGCATGCATGAATAAGCTGACTGATAACTCACAATTAATTCCTCAAATAGTTTGGAACTAATTTAACTGGACTTAACTCAGTAAACTGATATAACTAATTACAACTCAAATATAACTCAATCTTATCTTTTTAATTAAGGGATAATCTCCTTAATTTAAGGGATAACTGTTGCATGACTTCAGAAAGACTTCTAACTTGAATTTATCCAACTAATTAATCCATAATGAATTAATTGATTATTTTCAAGCAGTGGGTGAGACTAAATTCGAATTTTAACTCAAGGACAAATTAAAATTGGAATATTCTTGTTGCCACATTTCAACACGGGTGAGTCCAACTTTTTGTGGTGAGGCATGAGGTCGGTATCATGTTCCAAGTCCTACTACTCCATGTCTGCATCCAACTGTTCAAGTGCATGTTCTATCTCATGAGCAAAGTCCTGGCCCTACAATGGTTCACCATGTTCACCTGATGGCAGCTGTTAAGATAAATCAACTACTTGTAGGGGCATTGCTTCATCTGTCTGCATGTGATGCTCCCTCTTGCTAAATCTAATGTTGCGACACTTCCTGCTCTTATTGGCGCATATCTTGTTCTTTCCAAATTTGCTCCCTTAGCTTATGCAACTCCTTCCTTGCTTCTTCCATTCTCTTCTTATCCCTCTACCTTCACATGAATCACTTGTCGTGTCGCTGCCTCTTCACTTGAACATCCATAGTTTCTTGTTCTACAAGTGGATATGCTCGAAACTTATAGCTTTGATCCTCCATTCGGTTGACAATATTCCTATTCCCCTTTTCGTGCATAGGTATTCTTGGCTCTTCTCCCTTTGTTGTTGCTGCTACTATTGTCAGTGCTCTCTGTGGTGTTACTTCATGCTACTTTTCTAACCACTCTACGATGAAGCTGACCTATTCATTGGGTCTGGAGGAATTGTAGTGATACCTCCATGAGTCCTCCTTGACCCAATGACATGTGCCATGGATCCAGTTGAACTGAACTCTCATGCAGTGATCCTTCACAATTCAATGTGGGTCATACGGGTTGAAGCTTCGGAGGTTGAAACGATACTTCCTCATCTGCTATGCTTTGACATCCGCTTACTTGATACTCCAAATCTCATATAACCCAATCCGAAATGGAAGAGAGGGCCAAGGTGCCTTCATCTTCTACTGCAGTCTAGTTGTCAATCCTGCTGAGATGTGGTACGCTACTTCCTGCATGAGAAGCACCTCCAAGGTAAATTTTGGCAGAACATGCAGAGACTTCTCCACAATGAACATTTGGATGAACGTGCTAGATGGTGAGGCATACCAATTTGCAATTCCTAGCAATTCCTTCATCGCTTCCTTTGAAATGCAAAGTGGATCCTGTTCAAATATCAACCTGTACACTGAGGTGACAAAATGGTCGGTCAACCATATGATCACTCCTCTAAAGCTGCATTTGGACAACAACTTGAAATATGTGTTCAGAACAGTCTCCATCGGCGACCATGCACAATCCATATTCGGGAACTCATGTCAGGCACAAAATTCATCTAGAATGTAAGCAGACATATAAATCTCTGCAAGCCCACAATTGGGTGACTGTCGAGCCTTCATGACTTGTTCCTTTAGTTGGTGAGCCAATATGCCAGACTAGTTGCATGGTCTTCCTTCTCTAGTCAGTTGGTCCAACACAATCGCCCAACTCTGAGGGAAGGTCTGAGTGCTTGCTTGGCCACTCAGTCAACATGCGAAAATGACCAGGTATTGGTATTCCTTCCTCAATATCTTTGTACACTTCTTGGGATCTTCTGTCCAACTCGTCTGTGGTCATGTGCATCATTATCTATAATGTGGCCAGACTAGTAACATACTTGTGCATGCTATCTTCACTGATAGGAAAGTTTGCGCTGGTGGTGGTGTGCATCAACTTGTCGATGTACGAGTCAAGCTCATGTCAGACGTGGTTCTTGGTCTTCACCTGGGTGAGAGTCCCAAGTGATGAGATTGCATGAGTGTGCACTGTAACCTCCATGCTTTTGAATACTCATGCATGGGAAGGTTGTATGGTAGTGATGAGTTGCAGTAGGTCTTCATAGTTTCAGATCTGACTTTAGAAAAGTGCTTGCAGCTCGACTGCATTGGCCTTCATCATCTTTGGCAAGTGAAGTGAGGTTCCCTTGTACTTCATTATTCATGATTGCATGTTATCAAAAAGAGTATGTATGTTCTTCAAGATGCGTGCTCTCCTCGCACATCATTGCTCCCATCCGTGGAGATGAACAACTACTTAATGCACAGTACCAAACTTTGAGTACAATGCTCACATAACTACGTCCAAGGACAATACTTCATCTAGTATTGCCTTCTTCAGTTCAACTTGGGTGGACATTGTCACAAGCCTCCTCCATTCTTGGCCACTTGTAGTTCCTTTGACATTCGCCCATTTTTAGCTATGAGAAAACAAACACTTGAGCTAGTGCCTTTGGCATACACTCTAGTTGCAGCGACCAACGCAACTGGATTCTTGTGCACAAAATTCATGATAACTTGCTCTTCAAATTGCATGGGGGCTATTTGGTCCTCCGGATTTGGTATGCTCCAAGACTACACGACTCTGTGATGAGATTCATCAAAGGAGATGTTGTGCATCTCTGCTTCCAATTTACCACCAAGGATCTTAGTGCCTCTTTGGTGATTCGAGATTTGCTCATCATCGGGATGCAATGAAGTGGGTGAATTGACCTCTTTATGGTGAGGCATGAGGTCGGTATCGTATTCCAACTCTTGTTTCAACATGTTTGCATCCAACTCTTCAAGCTCCTATTCTATCTCATCAGCAAAGTCTTCCGCTTCTGATGGTTCACCCTGTTCGCCTAATGCTAGTTGTTCAAATAAATCAACTACTTGTACGAGCACTACATCGTCTATCTGCACATGATGCACCCTCTGTTGAATCTGTTGTTGTTGTGCTTCCTACTCCCGTTGGCACATCTCTTGTTCTTTCCAGAGTTGCTCCCTTAGCTAATGCAACTCCTTCTCTACTTCTTCCATTCTCTTCTTATCCCTCTACCTTCACGCGATTCGCTTGTCGCATTGCTACCTCTTCGCCTGAATAGCCACTGCTGCTTGTTCTACAAGTGTATCTTCTCAAAACTTGTAGCTTTTCTCCTCCTCCATGCGGCCGAAAATATTCCTCTTCCCTTTGTCATGCACAAGTATGCTTGGCTCTCCTGCGTCTGTTACTAGTGCTACTACTCTTGGTGCTCTCTGTGGTGCTGCTTCATGTTGCTTTGGTAACCACTCTATGATGAAGTCAACCTATTCATTGGGTCTGGAGGAATTGTAGCAATACCTCCATGAGTACTTCTTGGCCCAATGGCATGCCTCATGGATCTAGTTGAACTGAACTCTCGCATAGTGATCCTTCACAATGTAATGTTGGTCATGCGGGTTGAAGCTTGAGAGGTTGAAAGATACTTCCTCATATTTTCTGCTTCGACATCTACTTGCTTGATACTCCGGACCTCATATAACCCAGTCGATAACAGAAGAGTGAGCCAAGGTGCCTTCTTCTTCCATTGCAATCTAGCTGTCAATATTGCTAAGATGTGGTATGATACTTCCTATATGACAAGCATGTCTAAGGTGAATTTTTGCAGAACATATGAAGACTTATTCATATTAAACACTTAGATAAACGTGTCGGACAGTGAGGCATACCAATCTGCAATGCCTAGAAATGAATTCATCACTTCCTCTGACATGCAGGGTGGATCTTGTTTGAATATGAACCTATACACTAGGGTGATAAAATGGTCGGAAAACCATATGATCACTCCTATGAAGCTGCATTCAGACAACAACTTGAAATACGTGTTCACAACAATCTTTGTCGATGACAATGACCAATCGAAACTTGGGAACTCATTTCGAGCACAGAGTACATCTAGAATGTAAGAAAACATATAAATCTCTACATGCATACCATCAGGTGACTGTCCAGACTTCATGACTTGTTCCTTCAAGGGTGAGCCAGTATGGCGGACCAGTTGCATTGTCTTCCTTCTCTAGCCAGTTGGTCCAGTGTGATCACCCAACTCTGAGGGAAGGTATCAGTGCTTTCTTGGTCACTCAGTCAACATGCTAATATGACCAAGTATTAGTATGCCTTCCTCAATATCTTTGTCTTGTAGATCTAGTTGGGTGTCATCCTAAAGCAAGCTGGCTCCTTTACCCAATCCTTTAGAATGTCTCTAGAGTGAGCTCTATTGTTGGGAAAGATGAATGGAGGGTTCATGACAGTCATGGGCTTGGTCATCTGATACAACTCGTCATAATCTCATGTCTAGAAGGTTGTAATCTTCATCCCACTGACACTGTTCAAGGTCGTCGTCTCGAGGTTAGTGTGAGAGACGATCGAGTGGACTTTGTCTGCACATGGCAATGTGGGGTGTCTACATGAAATTCGGTACAAGCTGGTCTTGTGAATGTTCATGTACACCTGATAGTCTTCGAGCTCTTCCCCAACAGTGCCTACGAATGCTTCATTAACATCTCACCACTTCAGTTTGATGTCCTTGTCTAGATACAACTTCGTATCTTCGTAGATCAGTAGATTAGAGGACACCTACTCAACTACTTTGCTAGCTGAGATCCTACTCTCTTTGAAGCCATTGAAATAGACGAACACCTGAAATATTTGGAAACAAGAAGCATTCATGGCAAGAAATATGTCATTGAAAACAAAGCAAATCCAGGGAAGGAGACAACACATACCTGGGGAACTAGTGAGAAACACTGCGCAAATTTCACTAGGAGGCTTGGTGACTGGCTGCTAGAACTGTGCAAAAGGCAGTCTAAGCTATCTAGGAGGATGGACTAGCTATTGGATCTGCGAAATGCACATTCCACTCAGGCAGTTAGCTGCTGAGATTGTGTAATGCGTAATTCCAGCTGGGAAGGAGTGCTGGCCCAGGGACAAATCTACACAAATTTTTGGGCCAAGCAGCCATTGTCCTCTAGAAATGCCCAAAATAGTATTAGAGGCCAATCCTGGTAAAAAATGTGCAAATCTAGAGAGGAGGTGAGACTTCCTTCCCAAAATTGCACAATGTAGCCTTGGTGAACGCAGGGCCTGAGCCAAGGTTGGCCCGACTGACCAACAGGAAACTGAAAGAAAGTAAGACAATGAAATTCATGGTGACACTAAGTGATAGAAAAATTGATTACCTGTTCATACAAAAGAATCAGCAGACAAATCAACATGCGTGCGGGTGAGGCAGTTCGTCGGTTTGGCAAACGTCTGTGCAAAACAGTTTCATGCATGCCACAATGAAAAGATAGCAACGAAAACTGAAATGGAGCTATAAAAATCTAGAATATATGCAAATGAAAACATGCATTCAAAGAAATCAAGCAAAGATCACTCACACAATTAAATACATAAAAAGCGACAGAAACGTTGAAAAAGAAAAGTTGAGGCCACTTATCCATGAGTAGCTAAGCCAGATTTGTCGAAGAGTCCTGGATGTGCTGGGGGATGTTAGATCTCCAAGATCGATGTGAATGAATGAGCTCTAATATGTCGAACAAATAAGTTAGGTTTTATGATGCGCATGCCACAAATCTAGGAAAAAGCGACACTTGGGGGGAAACTTCTAAAACAACTTTGCATGTAACCCCCAGCTGTTAAAAATAGCTCTGCAAATCATGGGATGCCTTTAACATGTTATCTCTTGCTATTCCGTGAAGATCAAGTGATGCATGCATGTAGGTCAAGTTTCCCTGGTCCCGGGTGGAACTGATCAACCAGATTGTCCATGCATGCAAGTGCTCAGCTGCTTTGGAAAAATGTGCGTTCTTGGCTGGGAGTTGGGCTGACTTCCTGGGACGCTTACACAATTTTTGGGCAGAGCAGCTGACTACTACCTAGATTTGCACAAATCCTAGGCTGAACAACTTGCTACTAGGAAAATTTGCTCAAATCCTGTTGGGAGGGTTGCCTAGTAGGATTGTGCAATCCTAGAGCCCAGTAGGCTATCAAAGAGGATTGCACAATTCCTAGAGGGAAGGTTTTGTTTCCCTCCAAAAATGTGCAATTTCAAGGGAAGTTGCTCAGCCTACAACTATATCAAGTCTGGGTAAGGAGCCTGTGAGGGGAATGGATCAACTATGATCGACAGGATGCCTTTTTGTGAGGAAAACACTAAATGTTGAGTACTTGATGAAGCAATACAAAGTGTTGTGTAAGGTTGGTAGGGAGGCTCCAAAATAGTCTAAGGAAAAATTTTGGAGGGTGGTTGTAGCCGTTCCAACACTTGGCGACAGACTGGCAAAACTCTAGCTCTTTGCATGGACCTTGTTTGTGAAAAGAAAGTCTAACACCTCCGGAAGTATTGTTCAGGTCTTATCTCATCCTGGTTTGACACTAACTTGATTGTAATATGTAGTATCTACCAAACCCTTGGTCAATTGACACACATTCCAAGGCTAGGAAAAAAAGTTGTTTCAATTGGGGTTGAGGGGTATACAGGTGCACATGCAGTATAGTCGTCAGAGTCTTAGTTTCATCGCTGATGTTTCTCCGCTGCCAGCAAGCCTGGAAGGTACCCTGGTGGAGTCACATAGGAGCACAAGAATGACTCCGCCATCAGTGAGCCTGGTCAATACCCTAGTGGAGTTACTTGAATCACCTCCCTGTGAAAGAAGCCTTTCTCTTCTTTTGCCTTGTTTATTTTTCATTTTTTCATTCTCATTTTCACTGTACATAGCACTTATTCATTTCAGAGGTGGAAGAGGGATCCTAAATTATTGAGAGCATAGGAGGTTTTTCCAGAAGAGAAGTAGTTTATTATATCTCTAATGTGACTGTTAAGGTTTCCCCCCTCACCTTACTCTACTTGACTAAGCTAACAAGGGTTAACCCAAAAACAATCGAGTAGAAAAGGTGAGAGTAGTAAGTGCACAAGCATTGTGTTTACACTAAGGTTCACTTCAAACAGTACTTATTTTCATTTGATTTATCGTGGAATTAGAGTAACAAGCTCATCATGTAGAGGCAAGATGACAGATAACCAAGTAGTGATAGTTGTAGAAGTCCTCTTGTACTGTACCTAGCTTGCTTCAAGGGTCATACATGGTTTCATGTAAGGCTAACGGATGAATGAGACAAATGAACCAACAAACATGAAAGCAAGTAAAAAGCAAAAGCTAAGGTGAAAACAAAGTAGGTAAGTAAACAAGGAAGGAAACGAACATGCAAACAAAGTATATAAGCAAACAAGGATGCAAGAAAACAACTAAAAGAAATCACTACTCCTTCTCCTACACTAACGGTGCATGAGCCTGATCACGTGAAGTGATACTTCCAATGCATCCACCAATGCATTGGTAGACCCATGTTGGTGAAGGCTTGGTCCGTGAGCAACCTAGTGGTGTGAACCAGAAAGCAAGAAAGATATAACAATGAAGACAACCACACATTGTGTTTCAAAGTGCCCACATGACATAAGTGAGTGCAAGTGCATGATGGACAGTCTGTGGACTTCTCATGGTATTGTGTGACACTACGTGCAAATTTTAAGCATAAGAACACTCTTGAATGTGACATGCAAGCAAATGAAAGAAATAAAGATAACTTGCATCGCGAACAATTGCTCGCAATGTAGGACTCCTCCAATGTGTAAGCAATGGGATCATGCAGTTCGAGTGGAGGAAATGCGATCTGTGAGTGAGATGGATCTTCAATGCATACAGATGAGTGATGAGGAGCCTTGGGTGATTGAACGATTTCATGATCAGAAGTGAGACTAACCCCAAGAGAGTGAGGGCCTGACATAACCATCAGCTCGGGCTGAAGTGCCTTGACAGTCTTGGGTGTCTCAACTTCATCATCAAGTAGATCATCATACACTAGTGGCTTCGAAAGATCAACCGTGATAGATTCATAATTGTGATAAAAATTGGAAGAAAATGGATCCCGACCGCCATGATCAGAAAAATCAATGAATTCTTCAGCATCCTCACGATCAGATGAATCAAACAGAGGGGTAGATGAAAAGAAAACGAACTCATCCTCTGTGTTTCTAGAAAATATAGATGAAGGATCAAGCGGATCTGCAATGAATCATTTATCCTCTCCATTATCGAATGATGGACTAACATTTGGTGAGTCCTGTGAGTGATCAATAATGGGTGCATCCATGGATTAAGGTACACATGCAAAATCATGGATGGCAGGTTCACCAAAGAGGTTAGGAAAGAATTGAGGGGGCTTAGATGGAAGGGAGTCATCCTTCGTCGAGTATTATTGTTCAAGCTCCCACTCATACTCCTCATGAATGATAGCACATGTTGGTTGTGCAACACCAACTCCGTCAGTGGGTTGTTCCTCGTTCACAACAAGTGAAGAGTCCAGAATGGATGAACAAAAGACAACATCATCAAAAGGAACACCTCAGTGTGAAGACGGAGGTCGAAGAAAATAATGCATATGAGAACTCAAAGGACTCACAACCACATCTACATGAAAATTGAGTGCAGTGATGCTGGGAGAGTGTGAAGGATGAACATGTGTGTGAGCATGATTCTCAACATCACTCGGTAGTGGGGGAGCTGTTGAATGAGAGGGAGGTAAATAGACAGTTAGGACAATGCCCACCCCCACAAGAGATTGTGCAATTCCATTAATGAAGAACGTTGAGCGAGTCTTGATATCAATCTTCCTCTTGGGACAGGAATATTTCTTAAGGAAATACTCAAACTGGTCCCACAGATGAGAAAACTTCATCTTGCTCCTCGAAGCTTGGAACTACAAGTCACAAAAGCACTACCAAAAATAATTAACGGATTCATGCGGAGCACTCTGTTGCTATAATAGTTTCTGGTCAAGATGGTCTCAATCAAAATGATAGAATGAGTATTCAATAAGACCAAAAAAGTGCTCAATTAATGAGTGCATGGTGTCAGTCAGTAGGCTGATCACCCAACGAAATGGAGATTCATGAAGTGTGTATGCAAGTAGCACACCGGCCTATTTGTCAGAAACCTCATCTTCCTCATGAATCATGGAAAGAAAGTTGTGTAAGTGCTTAGGCTAAGCCACTTCACCTTTACCATCATACGTGTGAGTGGACAAGGGATCAAAAAGCTTCCTCGAGATGGAGACATATTCATAATTTGAAAAGCATCTCCGGGGAAGAAGAATGCAAGACTCCATAAAAGATATGAAAAGGTTAAAAACTGGATGAGTGGACAATACCTGTCATCGGGCCCTCCTTTTAGTGCCAGAAATGTTGACAGTACTGGACTCGCCAACATGTCAAGGGGATCTCCTTGGTAAGAAGTTCCAATTAGACCTCAGACCATTTGTTGTAGGAGTCCCAGCAGTGGGTCGTAAGGTAATTCCTTGACCACGATGTCGCAGTGAGTCAAGAAAGGTGTATGATGGGTTCCAACACATCGAAGGGGAAAGGAGGTGAAGGTGAGTTCCAAGTTGAAAGGGATCAGTCCCAACTCGGATAGGAACACACAACATAAAGGACAAGCATAGCTTCTGGCGAAGCAATCTAGTCGAATGTAGCAATCACATAATACAACGAAAGATAACACATACAAAACTCATGGATCAGTCTGATATGAGTGCGATGGTTGTTATGGCTAGGTTCAAGTGAAAGGTCTATCTGATGTCCGGTAGAGCAGTCGAAACGGACGGTAACGACATTAACAATATATGTAACACATTAACAACAAGATTCATATATTTTCATGTGAATCAGTTCATACACAAGTACGTAAGTTAAATAACATATATCATCAAAGGAACTGGAGCAATCCAACTACAATAACAACATATGCATGAAAATATGTTGGCTCTTATTATATAAAGAAGTGTAAGTCACAATCATACAATACATCCACGTAAACTTGCTAGCCCCAAATGTAGAATGTTACAGCCACATTTGCCTGCTCCTCCAAAGAGATGTACTAGCTCCATGTAGTGGAAAAGCCAAGGCGCATTACAATACTATCCAAGCCTTCTTCAAGATTGTCTTAGTAGAAGCTTGGCTAACCAAAATACTATACAATGAGTTATGAGGGACTATTTATAGCAAAGGGTGGGGTGACCCTTGACATTCCCCTCTGTGACCATTCAACTACCCTCATGATGCCTCACCTACTCTATCACTGTTACATCCACTCTTGACACTTGACTTACACTTGACATGACTCAACATTACAATCCACATGTGCCCATGTGAGCAATGGATTAGACACGCCAAACTAGACATCATTTCGACTTATACAACCATAGAAGTCCAACAGCTCGACATCCTCATGTTGATTAACAGTGACATATTGATGTGAAGATTGGTAGTCCTTGAGAGTGTCCGTGTGTTCTGCGATGACATCTGTATGAAACTCGAACCTTGCCTCCATAGCATCTGGGTACATTGCTTGGGCTCCTCTGTCCAACTCGTCTATGAGCATGTGGATCATTTTCTTCAATGTGGCTAGAATAGCAACGTACTTGCACATGATGTCTACACTGATAGGAAAGTCTGGGCTGGTGGCGGTGCACTTCAACTCGTCGAAGTACAATTCAAGCTCCTATCGGACTTGCTTCTTGGTCTTCACCTAGGTGAGAGTCCCATGTGATGTGATTGCATGAGTGTGCACTATAAACTCCATTATTTTGAATACTCGTGCATGGGAAGCCTATATGCTAGTGATGAGTTGTGGTAGTTCTTCATAGTTCTGGATCTTACTCTAGATACGTGCTTGCAGCTTGACCACATTGGCCTTCATCATCTTTGGCAAGTGAAGTGGGGCCCCCCTGTACTTCATCGTCCGTGCTTGCAAGTTATGAATAAGAGTATGTATGTTCTTGAATATGCATGCTCTTCTCGTACATCTTTGATACCATCCATGGAGATGATGAATATTTTATGCACGGTACCAAACTTGGATTATAATACTCGCATAATTGTGTTCAAGGACAATACTTCATATAGTGTTTCCTTCTTATGTTCAGCTCAGGTGGACATTGTCACCAAGTCTACTCCTTGCTTGGCCACCTATAGTTCCTTCGCCATTTGCTCATTCTCAGTTGTGAGAAAATGAACACTTGAGCTAGTGGCTTTGGCAGACACTCTAATTACATTAGCCAGCGAAGTTGGATGCTTGTGCACATCAGTCATGATCACTTTCTCTTCAAATTTCGTGGGGGATGTTTGGTCCTATGGAGTCGATACTCTCTGAGACTGCACAACTCTATGATGAGATTTGTCAAAGGAGATGTTGTGCATCTTGTTGGGTTGTGTTATATTCTTTCCATGTAGTTAACAGGGGTTTGAAGGGCACCTGTAACCCGACTTTATGGACCCTATGTGAGGTTGGGCGGACCCACCTGTGGTTTTGTGCATGATTTTCGCACATGTTTTTTGGACACGATGGTTTTTGGTCCATGGTATTGGACGCAATGGTTTTCAGTCCATGGTATTGGATGATTTGGCATGTATAAATATGTATTGTAACATTGGAAGGAACATAATGAAAAATCAAGTTGGTAGTCCTGGTTTTGGGATCCAAGGGAAAATCTATGTATATGTGTTTTATGTGTTATGATCTTGCATTGTTTATTTTCTGTGTTTTAGAATTCGTATGCAGATAATTTATGTACATGGTTAAAACCTACATTTGGTATCGGAGCTGTTTTGGCTTCAAGGGGATGCCTTTGTTGCTGAGGGGTTTTGCTCGGGCCTGTGCTAGAAGTTGTTCAATGGGAGATCTGTGAGATCGATTCTGGTGGTGAAAGAAGATGGCGAGTAGTGGAAAGATAGAGATCGAGAAATTTAGTGGTCAGAGTTTTGAGTTGTGGAAACTCAAGATGGAGGATCTTTTGGTGGATAAAGACCCGTGGATTGCAGTATATCTGGGTACTAAACCAATGGGAGTGTCCGATGAAGAATGGAAGAAGTTGGATCAGAAGGCAAAGAGCACAATACGATTGTGTGTCTCAGATTTAGTATTGTTGAATGTATCAGGGGAAGCTATGGGGAAGGCTTTGTGGGACAAGTTAGGGACTTTGTACCAATCTAAGTCTCTGGTGAATAAACTGTTCCTGCAAAAAAAACTGTATAACCTGAGGATGAAAGATGGAGACTCGGTGACAGAGCATCTGAATGCATTCAATACTGTGGTAACTCATTTAGCATCTGTTGATATTAAAATTTCAGATGAAGATAAGTGCATCAGTTTGTTGTGTTCTCTACCATATTCGTGGGATAGTCTGGTTATTGCAATAGGTAGCAATGCAACTACCTTGCATTTTGATGAAATAGTCTCATC